>NEKD01000057.1:0-139928 GCA_002287115.1 Auricularia heimuer | reverse complement strand
CGCGACAACTCGCCGTGCAACTCGCGCCCGCCGACTAACCATATTCCGAGAATGATTTGAATTTCGGTCTCTCTGAGTCCTGGACCAATCGCGTGTGCACGCAGCGCCCTCCCTGAGTAAAATCCGGGCATGGACTGCAGGTGTAAGACGACTTGTGCGACGCCGTCACCTCGACTTCGATCACAGTCCACCCGTCCACACCGTCGATCCCTTCCAATTGATCCCAGTCACACAGTTGTGCGACCCATGTCCTAGGATCTATCTGGAAAAAATCCAGAGTCCGTTGCTCGACTGCACGACAGTACACCGGATACACCTCTTTCAGGGCACTGTTACACGCTTTCGGTTTGCGACGACCGGGACTTTTACATAGGGAGGACGATTGGGTACATTCAATAACATGATTCGGAGGTGGGCGGGGTGGTGAGGTGTGCTTCGGCAGATTGTCATCCGGAGGGACTTGGGAATCGTTCTGGCAGGTCCCCGACCACGTACGCGGGGCTCGAGAAACACTGGTGCCATTCCCAAATTGTCCTTCAATGCATTTCAAAAAATCGATATTAATTATACACCGTTCTTCGCGGGTAGATAAAAACTCACGGTCCTTTTTGGAATTTAGCAAGTCAACGGTGTACGATCCGACAGACGGTATTTCCGATGGTACCAAGGTAACTGCCCAAAAAAAAAGGTGGTTTAATCACCAAAATCACGATTTTTTCCAGGGGAATGCGTACAGAGTCCGAGAGCGACGCGACTTGACACGCGTAGGGCCTTCCTGGCCGTACGCCAAGTGCAACCACAGCGAGCGCAGCCCACTCCTGATTACCACTACACCTAACGTCTAGGGTAGGGCTGTCAAGGACGAGGGCCGAAGGGGGAAGGGGTGGGGTGCGCGCGTGCTGTGCGAGCGGAGAGACTGAAGATACGGATGATTCCGTTCGGAGTCCGAAAGCACTTGTCCCTCGCGCGCCCCTCCCCGCCCCGTCGGCGACCACCCGAGACGATTCGGTGTGGATCGCCGACGGCTCCCATCAGTAGTGCCACCTCCCATCACGCTGCGCCGAGCTACCCTGTGCTGCCCTGCACGCGACACCCAGTAGCGCACTCTGGATTTCCGGTGGTCGCAGATCTGCGGTTGCCAGATGGCGAATATCTCTCCGTCGCGTCATCTGCGGTTGCCATATTCTGTCGACAACGACAAGTCGCGACAACGTGCATCTGCGGGTGCGGTAGAGGTTTCACAAGGTGCCAGGCCGTGCTGCGCGGGCCAACGCGTTTCCTCCATACTCATCTCATGCGCGTCCACCCAGACCCATCCAAGCCTCAAACCAGGATACCGATAATTAAAGCCCGTGTCTGTTCCTCCAGTCCGTGTGGCCCCATAGCCCATCATGTGCATTTTCGGCATAATGAAATTCCACTTGAGTCGTACCTGTATCACCCCTGCTGCTGCTGCGACCAATCGAGCGGTTTCAAAAGCCCTCCCGCTCCATCAAGGATCTGCAAGTTCTATTATCCCGCAAATGCATCCAAGAGTCAGATATTCGCCCTGGGACCGTACAAGCACGGGCTCGCCGGTATATGACATTAGACTGCATTACTGGCATCCACTGGCTCACGTCCTTGACAGACATTTTTTCCGCTGGAAGGAAATCAGGTCTGATACCAGATTTTGCTGACCGACTGGATCTTCGGTCAGTAGTTTAACCCGCAATCACAGCGCACAATCTTGCTGATTTGCATTCACTCATTTTCTTCGACTTCTTAGCTTGATACACACTTATGCATAATCCAGTCTCAATCAACTTTCGTGGAAACTAGAATGACATTGGCAATAATTGTGTATCTAGTGCTCAAGGCGTGCATACGGTTCAGCGGCGGCGAAGGCGGCGCGCTCTGAGCGCCATCTTGACCACTTTTGACTGGAGCTGCTCGTTCGCCAGGTTCGCGGCGATCAGGGCGTCCTCTGCGTCCTTCTTGGCCTTACGAAGCTCCTCGACTGCGGCTGCCGTCTCGGCCGCCTGCTGCTGCCGCGCCCCGGTCATCTCACGGAACCACACGTCCCGGATTGCTTGGGGCAGGGTGGGCGCGTCGACCTCGACGCGGTCGCTGTGCCACGTGTATGCGTGACCGAGCCCTTCCTTGGGCATCGCGACGATCATAACCGACGCGCCGAGGCAGTCGGCCAGATACTCGCCCTATGATGAACTGCGTCAATGACTGCGAGTCACCACTTCCGAGGGTGAACGCACCTTCTGGACCACCGAGTTGACCATGGGCTTAAAGTCGTGCTTGACGGTCTTATGCACAGCTTGCACGCGAGCCCACCTTCCTGGGTAGTTGCGCTTGTATGCTGTCCACGGATCGAACGGTCAGTACGGCGAGCAACAGCGACGAATGAACCAGACTGACTGATATTTTCGCCCGCAGCGGAACTTCCTTTCCACCCATTGCCGATGACCGTGGTCGCGTTGTCCTCCTGCTTTTCAAGTGCAACGCGCTGGTCGACCGTCTTGCTGAGGAGCTCGCGCAGAGCCGCGGATTTGGCGGCGGCGGATTTGGCGGCGGCAGCGGCGGTGTCAGCGTCGGCAGTGGCAGCAGTCTTCGCGGCAGCGGAGTCGCCCGTCTTGCAGGCAGCCAACAAGGCCTGCTGCTCGCTCACCTGCTCCGGCGAGGGATTCGCCATCTCCAGTGCGACCTTCTGACGGGTCTTGTCCGGCTCGTCCGCGATCTGCTGGTGCAGTTTGACGAGTCGCGTTTCCGAGTCCATGTCGTCGTCGCTGTCAATTATGCCGATGTACGCCGCCTGGTTGAAGTACTCGCCAATCGGTTCATTGTCCACGAGGTCCACGCCGTCCATCCCGGCGGCTGCAGTGGCGTTGGCATCGGTGTCCTCATCGGCGTCGTCGTCGTCGTCGTCGGCGTGTTCATCCGCATCCCCGTTGGCGCTGGAGTCGTCCTCGCTGGAGCCGACGTCGATGTCCTCGTCGGCCTGCACATTTGCGCTGGACTCGTCGTCACTGGCACCGTCGACCTCAGTGCCATCCTCGCTCGACTCGTCGTCGCTGGCGCCGTCGCTGTCAGCATTCTCCTGGCTCTGGGTGTCAGCGTAGTCTGTGTCCTGCGTATCATCGCTGACATGGTCCTCGCTCGCACTCACATCGTCAGCGGTGTTGGCGTCCTCGCTCATGGCCTCGGCGACGCGGCTGGACTCGTCATCACTAGCACCGTCGACCTCAGTGCCGTCCTCGCTCGACTCGTCGTCGCTCGCGTCGTCGCTGTCAGCGTTGTCCTGGCTCTCGGCGTCAGCGTGGTCTGCGTACTGCGTATCATCGCTGACCTCGTCCTCGCTCGCGCTCACGTCGTCAGCCGCCTTGGCGTCCTCGCTCGCGCTCTCGTCGTCAGCGATGTTGGCGTCGTCACTCTCGGCATCGCCGTCGTCCTCGCTCATGTCTTCGGCAACGTCGTCCTCGCCGTTGTCCTCGCCTTCTCCGTCGTTGCCGTCGGTCGCATAATCGTGGTACCCAGTGATTCCCGCCCACTCTTCCTCCTCGTCTTCCATCTCGACATCGCCTGCGACGTCGGACGAGGCGGCTGGTCCCAGCGAGATGGACGTGGTGCGGTGGACGAGCACGAGCGCAGAGTCATCGCTGCCTTCGGATTCTGAGTCCAGCGACATCTCGTCGGTCTCCGCGCCCGCCTCGAGCAGGGCGCTGGCCTTCTTTACGTCGTCCAGCAAGGCCGCCTGACGAGTGTCCGTCTCCTTCGCCCTGGCAGCTTTTTTTGTGAGCTTGGGTGCGGCAGAGCTCGCTCCGAAGGAACCGCCCTGCGTCCTAGCCTGCCAAACGTATATCAGTCGTCGACGGTTAGATAATGGCGGAAAAAAACACCCACTGGGCAATGCGTCCAGTGGTGGTGCACGTTGCGACCACTGCCTGAGCAGGTCTTGCACACCGGCACGTTCTTCCTGGATGTGGCAGACGCTTTCGAACGCGCGCCCGACCGCGCCTTGGAGACCTTGACCGGCGAGCCGGGGCCCGAGCGCAAGCTTCGGCGGCGCGAAGTGGTTTGTCGGCGAGTGTTGGGCGGCATGGCGAGCGTCGAGGTAAGAAAGCGTCGAGGAGGTGTTCGTGTGTTGCGCGGGGGGAAAGGCGAACGAACTGCACCAGAGCAAGTCCGCCAAATGATATCTGGGACTCAGCCCAGCAAGCACTTGTGTGTCTGTGACACCGTCGGCTTCTCACGGTATCATGCTAATTATTTATTTTTCGCAGGGTTCTCTCGGATCCATCATGACACCAACGATCCCGCGGCGCGGCATGTGCTGCCCTGACCGAGGCCTGGGAAAGTTCCGCGCTGGGAGATCAAATCGACTTGGCCAAAAATTTCAGTCACGGTGCGTCGGCGATTGCTTTGGAGTGAGCGCGTTCTCACATAAGGCAGCTCATGCGAGAGCCGACGCCTGTCGCCCAAACGCCCCACCCCCCATGACCACCAACGACCGCAAAAGCAGCAAACGCGACAACCTCACGCGCAAGGCCAGCGCCGCCCGACACCGTCCACCGCCTGCCTCAGCACCGGATCCTCCTCACCGCAAGGCGCGCGCTGCCGCAAAGCGAGCTGCAGACAAGCTTCTATGCTCCCCGGACCATCCCGTCCAGTCAGTCAAACTCCCGGGAGAACCCAGCCGCGACCGCATGCAGTGCCCTCTCTGTGGTGCGACCGGCGTAGTCGACCTCTGGCGCACGCCTGGCAAAAACGACCCAGGGAAGATCTGGTTCGGTGTACGTGTTCGTTTGTGCTCATCGCCTGTCAGCTTAACGTCTCTCAGTGCGCGGCCGCCTGCAAGGACGACATCAAGGAGCTCGAGAACTCCTTGGCCGGCCCGCGCAAGCGCTCCCTTTCGTCGTGCTTTGCGTCCTTCACCATCGACGACCTATGCTTCGAGTCCTGGGTTCCGAACTTGCTGCGCGCACTGTCCGACGTTGGCAGCTCTCCCACCAAGTCTGACAAGGCCAGGCCGGCATCCAGGCCTGAAGACGTCCGCGACGCCGCAGGCAGCGACGCTGCTGCCGACGATTCCGAGATCAGCAACACCGCAGGCAGTGACGGTGACCGCAACGGTCCCGACGCCGCCCCATCGACCGATGACGAGGTGCGACCGGCTCGCCGTCAGTCCGCGGGCAAGAAGACGAACGACGAAGATAGCCAGTCCAGCGCTGGCAGCGACGTCGGCGCCGAGGATCCGTCCGATTTGGACATTCAGATCAATTCCCGCTATGTCTTCGTCTTCCTCGAACTCCTCGTACGTGCTGGTTACCCGCGCACACGTGAACTTTGCTCACACTGTCATAGGACGGCAAATCCAAGATGGTCATGCACCGGTTTGCCTTCGACAAGATGAACTACTGCGACCTGGACAAACGCACGAGCAAGTACATTGACCAGCATCACGGCGTGCTGTCGCTCGAGGGCTGGCACGGCCCGACCCACGAAAAGGGCTGGAAGACTTTCACCAACATCCCGCCCCTCGATGTCGTCCCCATCATCGACAACGAGGTCAAGTTGCGTATAACGTACAAGGACCATCCGCAGGGCCCGCGCCGTCCCGCCACGCCTGACCCGGTGCCGGAAAAGCAGCGCGAGACCTCTGTCGTCATCGATTTGACAGTCAGTGACGACGACGAAGCCAACGTCGGACTGGACGCCGCCATCGACTCGGATTACGAGAGCGGGTTTTTCTCGCCGCCGTCACCGCCTCGCTCCGCGAAATCATCCAAGACCCGCACCGCGAAGTTGGGCTCCCTCAAGCAGCTGAAGCCCGATACCGCCAAAAGCTCCGCCGCCATCAAAACCGACCGCTCGTCGCGCGACTCGAAGTCCACCCCGATCCATCGCGACGCCCTCGGAAACAATACCAAAACGACCTCGGCGACCAGCAGCGGCGAGAAGAAAGCCGATGCAGTCGGCACCAAGCAGCCTGGGCTGGCGGCGAAGAAGAACACGGCGAAGGACGCGGCGAACAAGGACGCGGCGAAGGTCGCGGCGAAGACCGCGGTGACGACCGCCAAGTCTCCGCGAGATGGGAAGGCTACCTCCCAGCGCGCGGAGGGCTCTGGCAAAGGTGCGCCGAAGGTCACCGCTGCTGGCGCTAGCGTCAGGAAAGCCATGGGTACCGCGAGTGTCAAGAGGAGCGGGGCCGTGGCTCAGAGCGCATCGCCGTCGACTTCAAAGTCGTCCTCCAAAAGGCCCGCGTCGCGCGGGCTCGATGAATCGCCCAAGAAGAAGAGGAAGATCAATCCGTTTTTGTCTTGATGGATAGGTATCTTTTTGCAATAATCTCAAAGACCGAGCCTGCTTCTTTGAAACCAGAATGTGTAGAAAACTCTTTACAGAGAAAAAAAAAATCGTTCATCTAATCTGCGGATATGGCGCAAAACCGCCGTCGTCAATTGTCGGACACGCATCCGTAACTACAGGGGGACCATTTGTATATCTTGAGCTCGTCAGCCGGCGGTGTGCTCAGGTTTCTCCGCATGCTTGGCGAGGCGAGCCGCAACCTGTTCGACGGTCATGAGAGGCAGCGCGCGGACGGTCGTGCGATTGACGATGCTCTCATGCGTGAAATGCGCGATGCAGATGCGTTGCCCGCCGCTGTATGTGACTCTGTGAGGAAAGACGGCGCCGCGAAGGAGAATGAGGGTGCCGGGCATGTAGTCGATGTCGTGGTTGAGGACCTTGAAGCAACCCTCAGTGTAGTTGCCAATCGTGAGAACTGGCGTCCATGCGAATTTTTTATCACGCCGGTCTGTGTGCAGGGCCGTTTGCCGATTGTAGATGAGTGACCGGCCGTGGAAATATGTGGGATCATATTGAGACAGGATCTTGTAGGACGGGATAGCGTTTCTCAGCTGATCTCTTGCTGCGGTGAGGAGCGCGTGTTGGTCCGGGTCGATGCACTGCAGAAGGTGGTCGATACGCTGAGAGACGACTCTCAGCTTGTCCATGAGAAGCATCGCCGCGTTGAAATCCTTCACGCGACCGCCAACAACGTCAGTGGCGGGACCAGCTTGCCCGCCCTTGCGACAGGCGACGGTCATCAGCCGTGTCATACGTGCAAGTTTGGACGATACTCATGTCGTGTCCGATGGCATTCCATATGTTGACGAGTTGGAAGCAGCCCGAGATCTCTCCCTTAATGTTACTGCGGTTGTATGCACTGCGCTTGTTGCGAGTGTTGGCATCGGCACCCGCCGAGTGTCGAGAGAGATTTCCACGTCCTCGCCGAAGTCCTGGAGATATCGGAACAGTAGTTTCTGTGAATGAAGTGAGCTCAGCGCCTCAGATGTACAGCAGAACTCGGAGACTTGCGTGAGCGTCGTCACCGAGGAAGTTTGGAAAGACCCAGCATAGCGCGACACCGTCATCGTCGCGCAAGACAAAAGCTTCTGTCCCCTCGCATCTCACGCTGTCAGGCTGCGTGGGAATTTTCTTCCCGGTCCAGTTCTCCTGCGTGGCATCTGTGAACGCTGCGAGGCGTATCCCGGGAACATGTTCTGCAGCAGCGCAATATCAGCTCAATCGCATGTTCGAGCAGAAATGAGACGCTTACTAGAGTTCGCAATGGCCTGGCGAGTCTTTCTGCGGTTCATGCTTTGCCAGTTCCTCCATAATTTCTTGGCCTTCTTGATATCCGTGGGAGATGGAGCCGTGCTGCGTCGTAGGACATGTCAAAGTCGTGCAGATGTCAGGGTCACACTGAGAAAATGAACCTGAGGTGCCCAGCAAGCAGTGGTTGAGGCAACATGCCGCTCCTCGCCGCGGAAACGGCCTGTGAAGAGCTACTTTGGCGTGAGATATTGCGCGGCGCCTCGGGGTGGCGTGTGAACGCACTCGCGAATTCGGAGATCGGGAATGAGTTGCGCAATGCCATCGCGGGGTGCGGGACGCGCTGCAGCGGGCGAAGCTTCGTGTCTTGCCACTGAGAGTGCGGGTTCCGTGCCTTTCTCCGCTGCGTGGCGCGCGCGGGCCTGGTGTGCTAGAGGAATGTCCTCGGACGAGCTTGAACCAGTACGACGTGATTTTGAGCGCAAGGCAGCTAGCGGCACGTCTTCGGAGGAGTCGGACGGGACATTCTGACTTTGGCTGCCCTCTAAATGCTGGACCGTGGATGTGTGCTCGCGATCGGCAGCAGCGGCCAACAAGGCATGGTCGAGAATGGAGTCGGCAGCGGTGAGGGGGCGATCGAGTTGTCCGGACAGGAAAATCTGCTCCATGTCGAGTTGGACCGCGGCCGCGTAGGGACCTTGACAGTGTCAGCATCTGCATAGACCTGACTGCTGGAGCAAGCAACACCTGAAGCGATGTCCGGGGAACTCATAGCAAGTAGACTGAGAGAGCTATCGGGGTGAGATATCTGAGTCATCTCACCTGCAGTCTAGATATCCGGCATGCAGGTGCGCCGTACACGCGCATGCGGGGCGGCGGCGGTGAGGTGAGGATCGTGTGGCGCGGGACCAATCTGGAGATACCGATAAGATCACTTCCCGTTTGGGCGGCCGGCGAGCGCGCGCGTGCGGAGTTAGCACGCTCAACCTCAAACCAACCACAGACGACCAGACAGGCGACCGACGGGCACCTAGCCTTCCCAGCGCCGCTCCTGCGTCGTATTGCGCGCAAAACCGCGCATGACAGTCGAAGTAGGCCTCAAGTGGCTGGGGTGTGGAGGCACATCGGCTTCCATTGCGCGTCGGGACGACTACATGAAATATGTTGCGTGTAGCGCGTCCTCGTGGGGCGGAAAATGCGTTATGACGCTATGGATGCACGGCGACGCGCATTGGAGGCCCATGAGCAGCCACACCACCAGCCCAGCATCATCCGCGCGAACACCAGGGCGAATGTGTCCGGCGGTCAACAGGTCACGTGACCTCATTCTCACCTCGAAGGCACGGTAGGAACAGTGGGACCACTGGATAATGGAGTTCATTGTCGGTTTGCAAAGCAGAATGGACTTCTCACCTCAGTCTCAGCTGTCAAACGGAGGATTTGTGGGTAAGGAACATTTTGACTGGCTTCAACAGAGATGGTACTGACTCTTTGAATCTCAACCAGGGCTATCTCATGAGGACGAGCAACAGACGGTAATAAACAAGTTAAGATATGCACTGCGGTGAACGAGAAAATCGACCGAGAACGGAAAGAGGACACAACGGAGTAAATTAGTGAAGTGCTCGTTTTGTTCTGTATGACCTGGGCATGCTCACCAACACACATGACATTAGTATCATAGGGCTGCCGATGCGGGGAGACGAGTCCGGATGCATTTCGGCGGGGCACTTGGGCAAAATCCGCCCAAGTCCGACTCTCTGTGACTGGGCAGTCTCGGCTTTGGCCGATATCTTCCCGACCACCATCGCTCACGGCGTCCAACGCCATCAGCACCCCCGCAAGCCCACCCCTTCCCCGCCTTGCTCTGCGCCGGTCACCCTAGACGTTAGGTGTGGCCGTAGTCGCAGCGCAGGTAATACATCTACCCAACTTCGCGCGCACACACGTGGGTGCTCCCCTGCCAGTCCACATTGCGCACCGCGACGCGAACTGTGAGTACGATTTTCTTCGCTGTCATTCTGCTTGCCTGGGTGGCACACGAGATGTCGCTCGCCGTAGAGCAAGGCTTGGGGCCCAGGCCAGACGTTGGCGATCGGGTGTACGGTCTGCTCTGCGGCGAGTGCCCTACTCGCGGTGGGAGATCGCAAGTCGCGCGTCGATGCAGACGCAAAACTCGCCTGGGCTCAATGTCATGGTCTTCGAGGCTAATGAAATTCGACAGAGCACTGCCGTCCCTGTCGACATCGAGCACCCCCACGAGAATCGTGAGTAGATTTTTGTTCACTGTCCTCATGCATGCCTCGGTCGTAGACGAGATGTACCTCGCCGCAGAGCGAAGCTCGGGGCCCAGGCCAGACGTTGGCGATCGGGTGTACAGCCTGCTCTGCGGCGAGTGCTTCACTCGCGGTGGGAGATCGCAAGTCGCGCGTCGATGCAGACGCAAAACTCGCCTGGGCTCAATGTCATGGTCTTCGAGGCTAATGAAATTCGACAGAGCACTGCCGTCCCTGTCGACATCGAGCACCCCCACGAGAATCGTGAGTAGATTTTTGTTCACTGTCCTCATGCATGCCTCGGTCGTAGACGAGATGTACCTCGCCGCAGAGCGAAGCTCGGGGCCCAGGCCAGACGTTGGCGATCGGGTGTACGGCCTGCTCTGCGGAGAGTGCTTCACTCGCGGTGGGCGACCGCAAGTCGCGCGTCCATGCAGAGGCCATACTTGTCTGCCCTCAAAGCCATCCTCTTCGAAGCTGATTATATTTCACAGCGAACCAAAACACCCGCCGCCTGCCGCAGACGAGGTGTGTCACCGTGAGTACCAAGCGCAGACATTTGTTAGACAAAGCTCAAGTCGCATCGGCGGCGTCGCAGCCCAGATCAGCTCATACTACGGATGTGAGTACAGCTGGCTGTCGAATGAGACCAGTCATCCTCATTGATGCTCACCGCCCGATAAAGACTGAATTCCGCGAAGCGCGATGCCAAAGTGGAAGAAACGGCGGATGAACCAAGCGGAAATGGAGGCGTGGAGGACGAGGAGGGAGCAGAGCGAGAGAGAGAAGCTCGAGCGACAGAGGGAGGAGCGGGAGCGCGTGGAGATGGAGCGACGGGAAGGCGCCGCTCGGTCTCGAGGGTAAGGAACATCAATGACGCTGACACGATGACCGAGACTCATGCTGTGGCAGCGAGGGCGGCAGCGGCGACGGAGCTCGCACGGCGCCCGAGCTGAGGCACGGGAACGATGAGCGGTGCGTGTCTGTCAACTCGCCAATTAACACAGCTGACATCAGCGCAGGGAGCGGCTTGGACGAGCCAGCGAGGACGAGTCGCGAACGGAAGAGTAAGCACTGCTGAAAATGTATATTCTAATGTCCTGAATGTACGTAGGGAGCCCGTCAAACGGCCAGAAGACTTGACCATTGAAGACCTGGCGGGCTATGAGTGAGCCGCTCAACGGTACCTGTCAAACAGATCTGACGGTGTATTTCACAGCATCAACAAGTACCACGGCACGAAGGGCTTCGTCGTGGGCACGACGATGACTTGGCGGCAATACATGGAGGGCGGCCGGGTCTTTGGCGATCCCTCGTTTCAGCTGATTGTCCCGAAGAAATACCAGGGCATGATCCCGACTATCGACGCCGTGCAGAGAGATCCCACATTGCAACATCTCGTCGGCGTGGCGTGGGAGCTCTGGGAGGCGAGGAAACCGCCAGCGATACCGCGCGCACCTTCGCCGCCCTCAGAACTGGCGTTAGCCTGGGGGGAGACGGAGGACGCGAAATCGACATGGACGCCATACCAGTACTACTGGCCGTCCATAGACGACCCGACATGGGTCGTCTACTCCAACCGCGTGATTATGCTGCCGCCGCCGACCGACCCAGAGAAAAAACTGCGGGCCGACGCCCGCTATGGAATCCATGAGCGCCAGTGGCTCCCGCAACACTGTGCGTCGGAGCGCATGAGGCCGTATATGGCTTTCATCCCGATGCTGCGGCCCTGGAAGCGCGACGAAAGACACCTGTTCGAGCGAAACGACACTTGGTTTTTCAAGACGGCCGAAAGTCCAGATCAAGACATCGCCTGGATGAGGTTCGACAAGGAAAGGCACACGGTTGCGGCGGCAGAGGGACTTTGGAGGTTTCGAGACAGTGTACGGGCAGCGGTTCGTCAGGAAGCCACGCGCACGCACCACGCCTGGGACGAGTCGAGGGATATGGCCGGGTCGCATGAACCCTTCTGGAGGCAGTGGGAGAAATACTCCGGCAGCATCGACAGGGAACATACCGCGTCCGCCATGGCGTACGTGATGTCCGAGTCTGGGACGGAGTGGGTCCTGCGCTGCGCGCTCGGCGCCTTTCAGCGCGGTATCCTCGAAGTTAGAGGCTACATCGAATACCTCAAGGCCCTCTACAGGATGCGCGACCTCAGCATGTATGACAAGCATCGTCAACTTGAGCCGACGAGGGGCGAAGTCGCCCGGATGACCCGATACTTCAATCGGAGGGATTCCCGGGGCGTCTTCGTCGAAAACCAGGATGACGCTGTAACGTTCGCCCGGTACGGCGTACCCGTGTGGTGGGTCGAAAAGTACAATTCGACCAAGCACGGAACTCGGTTACATCGTCAAGACGGGGTGCCGGTTCTGTCATATGGCTTGGTCCCCGAGTTGGACGAGATAGTCTTCGAGGATGCGCCGTGCAAAGGGCACGATTCCGCATCGCAAGCAGCGACGCGGAAGCAGCAGGAGGAGAAGGAGAAGCACGAGGCGGCGATGGCAGCTGTGCATCAGGAACAACAGGCAGGGTACGTGAGATTATGCAAGGAAAATTATCACTGGAGTTGACAATACACAGGTTTCAAGGCGAGGAAGGTCAAGCCGGCGACAATGGCGCCCCGTCTGCGTTTGACATCGACGAGTCGGACGTCGCGTTCCAGCATGAAGCACGGCAGCGTCCAGGTGGTGCTGAGGCAGGGTATGCGCGATTATACAAAGAAAATTATCACTGGAGTTAAACAATACGCAGGTTTCAAGGCGAGCAAGGTCAAGCCGTCGACGATGGCGCCCCGTCTGCGTTTGACGTCGACGAGTCGGACATCGGGTTCCAGCATGAAGCGTGGCAGCCTGCAGGTGCTGCTCAGGTTGGCAGAGAGGTCGTCACGAACCGGCGACCCGATACGCCACCCAAGAACACTGGCGCGAGCTCTCCGGCGCGCTCTACATCATCCACGTCGCGTCACGTCGACGCGGATGGCGCATCGGATGATGGCTGGGTGCAGGCGGACGACGCGCGTCTTGAACCGGAGGAGGACGATTCCGACTATGAAGCCTTGCTGCGCGAGCAGACCATGAGGAAGCTGGCTCAGTCGCAAAAGCAAAGGCGACCACCGCGCTGGTTGCTCAAGCCCCACTCAAGTAACGTTTCCACCCAGCAGCAGCAAGGCGCCTCGGAGACGGTCGAGGCGGTAATTGCGCCGCTCGCGAGTGCGCAAGAAGGCGTGACACAGACGGCAACCGCGGAAAATCATTCGCCTGCGACTGTGGCCGAGGACGAGACGCCAGACTTGAGGGGCGCGACTACGTCAACAACGCCGATATCTCAACAGGCGATCTCCCAGCCAGCGGAAGTCCCGCGAGTACAGCAGCGGATGTACAGCACCGCGTTCGACGACGGCGCCGACCTGCCCGACTACGAGGAGGACGAGACGCCGCACCCGCATATAGCGATAGCAGGAGCGGACCAGCCAGCAGGGTCGGACAGCGGTGTGATGAGGTTGGACAGCTCGCAACCGGCGGTGGTGGAGGGCGGTGTGATGAGGTTGGGCAGCTTGCTGCAAAAACGGAAAGGTATGCAAAATGGAGAAATACTTTGGGATTCATGCTAACCGTAAGATAAGATCCTCCTACCGCGGCGGACGCTCCTGCGCCGGTGCGCCGAAAGCGAAATGCGCAGCGGAACACGATGCTGCACAAGACCCTCAAATCGATGCCCGAGGGCGCGCAGCTCAAGGGACTCTTGATTCGCATGACCACGCGGTGGGAGGCGCAGTATGATCTCCCGGACTGGTGGCCGAGCACGCTCCAGGTTGGGACAGAGGCGGCACAGTACGTCGACAAGAGCAGGCAGCGCGAAGCCCGACTCGCGGGCTGCACGAATCCTGTGCCGCAGCTTCACAAGGGCGCGAAGACGATTCACAAGATGCCCACGCTGGACTATTTTGCGAACGCGTGGTCGAACCGCAGCGTCCAGCAGAAGACCAGCAAGCACAACGTCTTCCAGGGCCTGTTCAGGTGGCTTCAAATCCGGCCATACTATCTCGCGAAGATCGCCAGCGACCCGATCGACGAAGACAAGGGATTCGAAACGAAGCAATGGCGAGAAATCATCAAGGGCGTCATGCCCAACAGGGAGTCGCGGCCGATAGTCAAGCGTCTCGGACTCGACGTCGCTCACGCGACGATAACGGCAGGGCAGGACGCTGTCGATGTCGAGAAAGCCGAGCGGCTGCTCTCGCTGAGGCCACTGCTCGAAAAGTTGAAGGACAAGTGCACCTTCGACGGCCACGAGTTGCCGCCGCCGCCGTGGGATTCAGAGGAATCGCTACCGCTCAACTGGGTGAGCTACATCGTCTGGGAGCTCGCCGAGCTTGAGTTCCGCTACGACATGCTCGACCTCGCCATGAGCATGCGTCGCTGGTACAGCAACATCCCCGAGCTCCAGGCCGTGTCGACCCTCGAGTACTATGGGTTGGTGAAGGACTGCTGGGCAGGCGGGATCGAGATGGTCAAGCCGACTCGCGAAACTTGGCTGTGCTCGAGCAATGCGCGCGAGCGCTTGCTCGCGTTGCGGTCCTTCGCAGAGCTCATGAGGTACTGGCCTCGGGCGAGCGAAATGCTCGGGCCTTGGAAAGATCACTGGGACGCCGACAATGACGCGCCCGCGCTCGAATCAGACGAGTTCCGAGAGCTCGAACGCAGCGCCTGGGTTTGCTACCAGCAAACCTTTTACGACCACCGCGGGCGCATGGCGCCGTTGCCCTGCAGAAGACCTCCGCCCCCCTTCGCTGTAGAAAACTCGCAAGACTAATGTGTATTGTGTATGACGAGACCATCTAACTTACTGTAGTAGATAAGACTGAACAGCTGTATGTAACATTCAAGCGCGTCGAAAAATGGTAGGTGCAGCGGGTGCACTATTGACATTGACTCGAGCAGCACAGCGCACCATGATGTGCAGAGAGCGGAATAGGTAATGTAGGCAGGGGAGGAATCGTCGGTCAGCCGAGCGACACGGTTCAATAAGGGACATGGTAAGTTTTTTTTTTTTTTTCATCCGGCCAGAGGGAAAGGGTTATCTGACAGGCAGACTCTTAGTTGACGACCTATCTACCGCCAATGAATCCGGGGAGGAGTTGGCGAGTTGTGTAGAAGGTCTGCAAAGTTTTAACTGAAAAGTGAGCACAGCTCACTGGGCTCAACAGTGAGCGTCCTCTGCGCACCTGCAAGACGTTGGTTTCCGGGCAGTGCGGGTCAACGTGAAACCCCGTTTGCTGAACGGAGCATCACGCAGGCCTGCACTGCACGTGAATGACCGTCTTGCAAGGCACTGAACACCTTGCAAGGCGGCGAAGCGCGGTATCGAGCTATCGTTGGGCAGTTGTCTGGTGGCGGCGTGACGCAAGGCGACAGCTTCTTCGGGTTAAAGACCACAACCACCTCATCGGAGTCGGGGAAATGGACGGCAGAGCAGGCGAATTGGCGTATACTCGAGAACAGGTGACAATGTGAACTTGAGCTGGGATTTCAATGGTTCATTGAATGTGTAGGGAACAGGGACGAAAACAAAGTGGAAAAAAAAAGAGAAATCAAAAAGCCGCCATCGGGGGACGGAGCGGGTGGGAGGATTATTCAAGGATCAATGCCTACGGCGACGAGTCGTTGTACGATGGCGGCGACCCGTTCTACGACGGCGGCGACCCGTTCTACGACGGCTACGACGCGTTCTACTACGGCAACGACACGTTCCACCATGGCCATCTGGCGCTCCGTACTACGGGCGCCAGGCGCACGTTTAGTCGCAAAGACGGGAGTACGCTCAGGCTCGCTGCCCTTGATAGCAGCAATGTCATCGGTGAGCTGCAGATTCTGCATTGAATAAGAAACACAATGCTGAGTCCTAATAAGCGTCGTACCACCTGCTCAACTATGCGCTTTTGCTGTTGAACAATGACAAGAGGATGTTCGTTGATGACGGCGGGATTGACTGCAGAGAATGCATGCCGTTTGGCAGGTGCGACATGAAATTTGGTTGCAAAATGTGGGCTGGCGGGGTTGATGCTCGTGCGGAGCAGGAGAGAGGGAGAAAGAGGCTACGGTTCGTCGGTTAGCAGAACCTACAGCAATGTGACTGACGCACAGTAGTGACGATGGAATGAAAGGCGGCCGCGCGCAGAAAACGCTGAGAGAGCAATGCGGACCGAGCAGTCTTAAGGGGCCCATAAAGCTCGTTAAGGGCAAGTTGCATATGGACCGCGCAAGCAGGACTAGACGGGACAGCGCGCACAACGGCCCGCTGTGGGATGGCAACGATGCGCCTGTGGAGCAAAGGGAACGAAAGGTCGATAGCTATTGATCTCGCTGGTCGGCGCGAGGAGCGATTCTGCTCGACGGCGACGAACGTTTCATTACTTGTGGGTTGCTCTGAGCCACCAGACCGACGAAGAGCGACGAGGCTCGGCCGAGCAGGCGGCAAGCGCGAGTGATATTGCATGTCAGCGACGTGCTCGCGACATGGCTCGCCAGCAGCGCGCTCAATAATGGCGAGGACAGCCGGCTTTGTATGAATGGGACGGAGAAGCTTTGCAGTAGACGCAACGGTGTGCCCGGGGCATACAGCGACGCAGCGAGGAGAATCAACGTCGCGGAGTACCGTCGACTGGCTGCGGTGTTGAGCGGAGACAGGCTCTTCGGCGGCGAGCATGCGAGGGAGGAGTGCGAAACAGCAGAGCCGTCGGAACGGCTTTCCCCATCGACGTCGTGCCCGACGCCCCGCTGTGGGACGCGGCGCCAATCTACTAGTCAGAGTTCAGTCAGTGTGAGGTCAAGATATGTGGTGGTCGCTGGTCATGTCTGGAATTCGAAGACCTCCCCAAGAGCATGGTTGACGGTACGTGTCACGCACATCATGTGCACAGAGTCTTGAACTGATCACACATTCAAGGTACACCACAATACGGAAGGCAAAAAATCTCCTGCTCAGCTGAGCGGCTCGCGAGCTGGCAGCGCTCGACGGCGGGTAAGCCGGGCCTGACCGCGGTTCGACA
Source organism: Auricularia heimuer (assembly GCA_002287115.1). Lineage (NCBI taxonomy): Eukaryota > Fungi > Basidiomycota > Agaricomycetes > Auriculariales > Auriculariaceae > Auricularia > Auricularia heimuer. The sequence continues at coordinate 122,990 of NEKD01000057.1, read as the reverse complement.
ACCGCAGAGAGCAGCTCGACCGCGTGCACGAGCACTCAAGGACAGCCAGACTAGTCTCGTGCGCTGCACGCTCTCCGAGACGGTCAAGTCGGAAAGTTCCCCTGCAGAGCTGTGGAACAACGCGCGCGCTGTTTGATCATGGCGGAGCAGGTCTCGGCCAAGCGTTACTGGGCGGCCACGACGAGGTCTGCGGGTGTGGCGTTTGTTAGTAGCGTCGAATAGTTCATCTCTACCGATGCACAAGAACATGTCGTTGGCAGCGCGACTCGCGTCTGCGGCAAAGCGTTCCACAGCGTCGACGGCGCGTGGCAGGACCGCTGTGACGAGTCCCGGGGCGACGCTAACGCGGGTGCTGCTGACGCAGTCCAGCTGCGCCGACGAGGTATCTTTGTTGGACGTGAAGACCTCGATCCATCCTCCGTGACGCCCAGTCCTCGCACCTCCATCGCGTGCCAGGACCGCGCTTGCTCGGGCTCGGGGTCGTGTGGAGCTGGTTTGTGACTGCTGATCCACACACACTGTAAGGGGAACTTAGATACTCCGAGGCCCGCTCTTACTAGCGTTGTTATGTCTTGTTTGCGCAATCTACTTCTTACCCGTCTTCGCTCACTCTCACGTTCAGGCCGAGAAGCTTGAACCGTGAACCGTGAACTGCGAGGCCAGCTACCGTACTTCGCGCCTACAGTCTTGCCCTCGGAGCCGCGATACTCGCGTCTCCTCGTACCATCCGCACTCGACGCTTCCCGACTAGGGAGCATAGTTACACCCCTGACGGCCGCTATCCCGGGTTCAGTCAGACCTCCCCTCGCGACCCTTAACGAGCGTTCCCTCACTCGTTACAGAGGTGGACAATTTGGGGAAGGTCTCTGAGCCCAGCGCGCTGTCCCGGAAAATTTCACCGGTGAATCCCGATTAACCGCGTCCTCTACTTCGGCCATGTTCTCGTCGAGCCGCTCGTCCAGCGCGCACGGCGCGGGGCTGCCCCCGGAGGTCGAGCCAGGGGGGCGCCCGCCAGACGCGGCATCTACGGACAGCAGCACGCGGGTAGGCGGTTCGCGCCAATCCGCCTCGCTGCTGTCCGCCTACCAGGACGCTCAGTCAGGCTCACCAGAACGCACCGCCGACCCGGCCGCGCCAGCGGACTCCACGGTCTTTAACTCAGGCGGCAGCTCAAGCACGAGGACAGTTATGCAAGGCTCGGCCTGGTCGCACGGCCTCTCGCGAGCGCCTCAAAGTTCCTTCTTGGAACGTGACGAATCGCCGGGCAGAATCTCACCGACGACGGTAGCGTTGTCGGCCAAGGAAGAGCGTCGAGAGGCTGCTTCTCGAGCAGCAACTACTTCCCCTTCCCGCGGCACCACGTTCTACTCGGCGGCCGACATGCACAGCTTGCTGGCGTCCAACGTTGACATCAGGAATGCGTTCGATGCGCTGGTCGCGGCGTACAATCGCAAACGAGAGTGCATCGACCTCGACAAGGACGGCATCATAGTACTGGAGTCCGAAGGCGGCCGGCCGGATGAGGATATTGTCGATGAGAAGCTAGTGAGCCTCGAGGACCGGGTCGCTATGCTGCGCGATATGGAGTTTTCGTCGAAGCTCATCGAGTACGCAGACGCCAGCCGCACCCGAGTCGTCCTGAAGGAAGGATCATACGCGCTGTTTGAGAACGTCGCAAACAATCTGTCACAGATCCTGCAAGCGTGTTTCAGCGAGCTTCCGTGGGCCGGCGTAGCGGCCTGGCCGCCCGACGAATGGTACGCTAACTACATCACCTGCCTCGCACGTCCGTTTCCGACGGTGGGCCGGCTCGCGCGAGCATTCAACGCCGCGCAAGGATGGATAGATCATGTGGCTGGCATAGTGGAAGTTCACCTGCGGTTCGAGAACCTGACGCCTTGCCACCCCGTCCGCGTTCGTTCAGCAAGGGTTTAGATCACTACGCCAGCTTCGGCACTCCAGCGAGGAAGAAGACGTCCGACGAAGGCAGCGAGCAAGTATTCCAAGCGTCCCCTCCGGACGAACCCAGCAAGCGTTGGACGCCGAAGGATCAAGCCATTTGGCGCCGGCTTCAGTCGTCTTCGCCAGCCCCGGTCGAAGGATTCTACGAGCGCACCGTCTCGCGCAACGTTGTACAAGCCCGGCGTGTGACACTCGGCGAGCCTACCTTCATACCCTCGACGCCACAGACGACGGCGGAGAGCTACTTGGAGGATCCTCGCAGCTTCGGCGGCACGCGCGTCGTGGAGCCCAGGAACCCGGACTTACTCGCGGGCGTAGGAACTCCCCGTCTCATCCGCAAGCCTCGACCCTCGGCTGGCGACTCTACTCTCGCGGGACATCTGACTCTGCGAGAAGCGGTGACGGATGCCGCGTCAAGGCCGTTACTACCTAGTCGCGAGCCGTGGCGCGAGGAGCCTCCGCACGCTCACCACCCAGACGAGTCCAGGGAGGAGGTGTCTCGGCAACTGGACGTCCTAAGGTCGACGCTGTCACCGCGCGGTACGCGCGCGGATGACGGGCGAGCGTTCTTCGAACACGCGCACCCCCAAGAGTCCGCAGCTGGGGGGCGCTCTCGGCAGCACTTCGCGCAACGTGCACCCATGTCGACGCAGGAAACGGCAGACGCGCGCGGCGCGCAGAACGTTCCCCTCCGCGGCGGGGCCTTCTTTAATTCGGGCCATGGCAGCTTCCCCGACTGGGACAAAGGTTACGGCAACGGCGGCGGGGGTGGAGGCGCCCCTGGTCGCAGCAGCGGCGGGATCGGTCCTGACGGTGGTGGGCTCGGCGGTAATGGCTCCGGTGGCGGCGGCAACGGTGGCGGAAGATCGGGCGGCGGTTGGCCCAACTTCCCCCTTCCGGCGGCGGAGGCGGGGGACGACCACCAGCTCCGCCCGGCCCTCCAGGAGGAGGTGGGCAGCCTCCAGCTCCACCCGGCCCTCCAGGAGGAGGTGGGCAGCCTCCAGCTCCCCCGGGCGGCGGTGGAGGAGCGCCGCCGCCTGACGCGAATAATGCTGGGGGCCACGCATTGACGTCAAGTTCCGAGTCGACGCCCTACCCTCCTGGGACGGCTCTGCGAGCACCGCACTCACGTACTTCGCGGAATTGCGGCGATGGGCAGAGCTGGGCGGTACCATGCCACAGCAACTAGGAATGTACGCCCCGCTACGTTTCAAAGCAGCCGCGCTCGAATGGTGGGAGACCATATCCTGGGAGGCCCGGCAGTATCTGCGGCGCGACATTTACACGCTGATCGCGGGCATCCGCCATGGAGTGCTCACGAACGCTTGGGTGCGCAATCTTACGATATACTGCAATACTATGGAGTTCAGGCAACCGGGGTACGCTCAAGAATCGCCCGCGGCCTTCTTGCGCCGCCGTGCGATGATCGTCAACGCGCTCTACCATTTCTCGGAGGAGGAACAAGTATCCTATATCCTCAGCTGCGCTCCGGTGCCGTGGATGGGAGTGCTCGCGGACCAGCATATCTACACGGTTGCGGACTTGTTACTAAAGGCAGCGGAGATGGAGCCACAGCTACTCCAAGCGGCGCTCATGGAAGGTGACGTTGAGCGCCGAGTGCAAAAGGAAGTAGACCGCCTCTTACGGTCTGGCAGCCGGCAATTCGTACGGCGCAGCCCCATCGGAGAGTCTGACCGTAACCACCGTTCGTACCAGCGTCCTCCGCCGGCACGCGCGCACCTGGTCGACGTCGAGGAGGATGTCGAGCTCGTGGACCTCTCGGAGCCGCGCGGTGGCGCGTGGTTGCCAATCGAGGACACGTACGACCCGGTTCCGCAGTTGGCGTTCAAATCCTCGACCGTTCCAGTCAACGAGAAGAATGTCGACCGCGCGCGCCAGATCCACGCTTTCCTTTCGACGAAGAAGAAAGCGCCGCCGCCAGGTGGTTACCCGTTTCCGAAGTACGAACACGTGAGCAAGCCCCCTCCGCCTTTCGATTGCCGGTTCTGCGGGGGTCAGCATTGGCACAAAGAGTGCATCCACAAAACGACCACGTCAAGCAAAAGCTCCGCCATGATTGCTACTCACGACCTGCCAGCCGAGGAGGATCTCTTGTACGCCATAGCTGAAGATTCCGCGTTAATGCAATCCCGTTCTACGTATGTCTCGTTGCGTGACTCCTTGAGCCAGGACCCGGATCTCGCCCCAGATGAATCTTGGATAGAGCCTTTGGCTATTCGTTTCGCGGGCGAAGGTGACAGCGAGGAGTTGCGAGCGTACAAGGCGTCGTGCGTAGAGGAAGAAGACTGTTGGAACGAATGGGAACGTACCAACCCAGGGTTGTCGTCGCCGGACGACCCCCTCCTTCTCGAAGACCAACCGCGACGAAACGCTTTTCGAGAACGTTCTCCACAGGCTCATTCATCCGCGCCGTACGTCCGTGACCTAATAGCGTACTCTCCGCCAGGCGCGCTGAAGGAACTGGAGTCGCTGGCACCGTTGCCTCCCGACTATACTGATGGATACCAGCCAGCCCCGTCTGTAAAGGAAGCCCGGTCGCGAGCGTTCCTTGTCGACGAGCGCAAGGACGTGCTGGTGGTGGACGACGAATTCGACGTATGGTATCGCGCTTCCCCGAAAGCAAGGCGGGATCTCCTGGAGCCAGGCGGAGACGGGTTCGCAGAGCGAACGGCGCAGCAACAGGCCGCCGTGTTCGCGGCAGCGATGAGCGCGGAATTCTTGCCCCCACCGGTGCGCGAGATCGAGCTCATCCCACGACGTCGGCCCCCGGACGGACACTCGTCAGTGGGGTGGGTGTGCTATCGACGCCAGGCAAGCTGGGGTCGGCGAGCGAGGAGACCATCGTCCTGCGGTTAGACTCGGGAGCGAGTATCTCTTTGGTAGCAGAAGAGTACCTCAAGCAGATGAAAGACCCGCCCAAGATCCGCACGGGTCTCCGAATTGAAATAGCGCAGCTGACGGACCAGTCCCCCCGCATCAAAGGGTACGTGTCCACGTGCGTGCGCGTCAAGGCCCTGGACGGTACTATGCTGGTTCTGGAAGCGGAGCTGTATGTCGTCCCAGGTATGACCGTACCCGTATTGTTGGGCGAAGACTTTCAGCTCAATTACGAACTCAACGTCCTGCGAAATGTCGAACTCGGCACCAAGGTCCAAGTTGGCGACTCTGGGTTCTCCTTTAGCGCTTCATCCACCGCGGATGGCTCAGGGGAGTCCGAGCGTCGAGCTTCCCGGCTAGCAAGAGGTTATCAGGTCATTCCCAAGGGAATGCCAGCGTTCGTGGCAGCCAAGCAACACCGCCGCCAGCGAGCAAACGGCAGCGGCGTAAGCGCGCGACTGCGAATGGCGCCTTGCGGGCCTGGGAAGACGTTCTGATTCCAGCAGAAACCACGACGCGCGTCCCCATCTCGGGCGATCTGCAGCAGGGTCGTGAGTGGTACGTGGAACGTTACCTCGTGCCGCAAGCGGACGAGTCGTTCCTCACCGTACCGAACACGCTACTGGATCTACGTACCACCGACGCGGGCCGCGTCGAGCCAGGTTCTATAGCGCGCTGCAGCCTACTGCCCGTGTCGAACCCAACGAAAGTTCCGCGTTTGCTGCGCGCTGGCACGTTGCTGGGCTACGCTAAGGACCCCCAGGAGTACCTGACAGTGCCACGGTCGGAGGATGAGTACCGCGAGATGCGCGCCTCAGCGGAAGCGCTAGCGGCGCTCGCCTCGGAGCTACAGAATGCGGACGTAGCGCTGCTTCTGCTCCAGAGAGCAACCCGACTACGGCGGAAGCTCCGGGACTCCAGTCTTCGAGCAAGTTGGAGCAACGGGCGCGCGAGAAAGCCGGCATCCCTTGCGTCGACGAGCTGCGCGAGAGGCCAGGCATACAGTCTCTCGACCCAGGCACAGCGGACGAGTTGCAACCTCCAGCAGTGGCGGAAGCACCAGACCCGGAAGTGTACAGCTCGGCGGATATGGAGAAGCACCTGGACATCTCGCCTGACGTGCCAGCTGTCTACCGGAAACAGGCCTTGGAGTTATTCCGCAAGCACGTTCTAGCATTCGGATTCGACGGCAGGCTAGGCGAGCTAGACGCTAACGCGAAGATCCGGACAAAGGAAGGGGTTGAACCCATTTCCTTGCCTATGCACGGGGCGTCGCCGGAGAAACGGAAGGTCATAGAGGAGCAACTGTCCAAATGGTTCGAGCTCGGCGTTATCGAGGACTCCGTCAGCCCGTGGGGCGCGCCAGTAGTAATCGTATACCGTAACAGAAAGGCGCGGTTCTGCGTCGACTATCGCAAGCTGAACGCGGCAACCGTGCGGGACGAGTTCCCCATACCGCGGCAAACAGACGTACTGGCCGCACTGTCGGGGTCGCAAGTCTTATCGTCCCTAGACGCCCTAGCGGGATTCAATCAGATGAACATCGCGCCGGACGACATAGAGAAGACAGCATTCCGCACCCACAAGGGATTGTTTCAGTTCCGCAGGATGCCGTTCGGATTGCGCAACGGCCCAGCGATCTTCCAACGTGTTATGCAGGGCATACTATCTCCGTTTCTCTGGATCTTCACCCTGGTCTATATTGATGACATCGTCGTCTATTCCAAATCGTACGAAGAGCATTTAGTACACCTGGACAAAGTCCTGGGCGCGGTCGCGCGCTCCGGACTGACGCTGGCTCCAACGAAATGCCACTTCATGTACTCGTCCATCCTCCTTCTCGGGCACAAAGTCTCTCGCCTGGGATTATCCACGCACGAGGAGAAAGTCAGCGCGATAATGGAGATCGAGAGGCCGCAAAAGGTGCAAACCTTGCAAGTTTTCCTCGGAATGGTCGTATACTTTCAGGCGTTCATCCCATATTATTCGTTCATCGTCTCCCCGCTTTTTCGGTTGCTGAAAAAGGGGGTCAAATGGCATTGGGGCGAGGAACAGGAGCATGCGTTCCAGGAAGTCAAGAAGGCTCTGCAAGCGGCTCCAGTGCTCGGACATCCCGTAGCGAATCGCCCTTACAGGCTGTACACCGATGCATCCGACGAGGCGCTTGGGGCGTGCTTACAGCAGGTCCAAGAGATACGCGTGGGCGACTTGGCCGGAACACCAGCGTACGAACGCCTGCGCGCTGCGCACGATGCCGGTGCGGCCGTACCAATCCTATGCACCAGAGTTTCGACGAGAACAAACGACGTGCGCACCGACTTGCGCTGGGCCGACAATTTTGACGATACGGTAGTGGAGACGGAACGCGTCATTTCCTACTGGAGCCGCACGTTCAAGAGCGCCGAACGCAATTATTCTGCGACAGAACGGGAGGCGTTAGCTGCCAAGGACGCGCTGATCAAGTTCCAGCCTTACATCGAAGGGGAGCGTATAATATTGATTACGGACCATTCATCCTTGCAGTGGGCACGAACCTTTGAGAACGCAAACCGACGGTTGGCAGCGTGGGGCTTGGTGTTCGCGGCGTACCCGTACCTGGAGATTGTCCACCGAGCGGGCCGCCTTCACTCCAACGTGGATCCGTTGTCGCGTCTGCCACGCGACGTCCGCACGCAGCGCGTACGCGGCGCGCCCGCGCACACGTCCCCGCGAAGGATACCACGCCCGCAATCCATACAGACTACGACCTCGCGGAGCTCAGAGAATTGGCAGCAGCCGGTGAACCCGCTCCGCGCATGGCGTTCGCGGACTTGGCATTCCGTCTGGACGATCTGCTGGAAGAAATCGATCAGCGCGCGAGCGGTGCGACAGCGCTAGCGGTTACGCGCAGTGCAGCACGCCGCTTGGATCCTCCACCGGAAACGTCTGTAAGGGGAACTTTACCTAAGCGTAGAGGTCAGCGAGCAAATCAGGACGCGGAAAAGCTGCGATACGAGGACAGACTGGAGTGGGAAGCACGCAACCCGCCGCCTACGCTACTGGTATCGATGAGCCCGGAACTGCGCAAACGATACGTGGAAGGGTATTCGAAAGACCCGGCTTTCAAGGACAAGGGCCTGAACTCGGACGAGCGCGCGTGGTACCCTGGGAATCGGTTCTATAGGGACAAAGACGGCCTGCTCTTCTTCCGAGACGCCGACCTGATGCCACGTCTTTGCGTTCCGAAGTCCGAACAACGCGACCTGGTCCAGCATATCCACGAATCGGAATGGGAATCCGCCCACGCAGGACCGGCCAAGACGTACATGAGGGTCATCGATCGTTTCTACTGGCCGAGAATGCGAGTGGACATAGAGGCCTTCGTCAAGACGTGCGACGTATGCCAGAAAACCAAGGATCCCAACTTTACGCGTTTCGGAAAGTTGCAGCCGCAACCCATTCCGCGTAATCCGTACGAACGCATCTCGTTGGACTTGGTTACGGGGCTACCATGGTCGGGCTCTTACAACGCGGTACTCGTGATCGTCGACATTTTAACGAAGCACGCGCAGTTTATTCCCACCGACACCGGATTGGATACAGAGCGGTTCGCGACTCTGTTCATTCGTCACGTCGTCAGCCGTTTCGGAGTACCAGTCGAGCTCATCGCAGACCGTGACGGCCGATGGCTTTCCAAGTTCTTCGACGCGGTATCGAGGCAGCTGGGCGTCCACATGATGCTATCGTCTGCTCATCATCCGCAGCACGATGGCCAGACGGAGCGCACCAACCGCACGATGGAGACGATGCTACGCAGCTATGCTTCGACGGATCCTCAAAACTGGTCTGACTGGCTACCCGCTTTGGAGTTTGCATACAACACCAACCCGCATGCGTCGACTGGCGACCCACCATACAAGCTACTTTACGGATTCGAGCCGCGTGCCCCAACTGATCTGCTGGTGCCCAGTATAAAGGGAGACTCGGTCGCGCGAGGAGTCACTGCTCATGCCGGCGCGGACACGTTTCTTGAAGCGTTCGAGGCGCGCAGGCACGCCGCGCGAGACTCCATCGCGCTGGCGCAACACCGCCAAGCGCAGGCCTACAATTCAGGGCGTCGGGAGCTTGTATTCGAACCCGGTCAGCTGGTCCTGCTACGGCCCAAGTCGCTGCAACTCGTGGAAGCGCAAGGCGAAGGCGCGAAACTGGTACAACGCGCGTTTGGTCCTTTTGCCGTACAGGAACGGGTGAACGACTCTACGTATCGCATCGACTTGCCCGATACCTTCCCTATGTCCAACGTGATCCACATCAGTCATCTCAGGAAGTACGAGTCTTCTCCGGACCAGCTAGGTGACCGAACGCGCTTGCCTGCCCCTCGTTGGGACCAAAGTGCTTCGGAAGAGTATCAAGTGGAACGCATCATCAGCCACAGGAGGAACCGCAAGAAAGGGCTCTTGGAATACCTTGTGCGCTGGGAGGGCTACGGACCGGCTCATGACGAATGGTTGACTGCGAGGGAGCTGCGTAACGCTCCCGCCCGTTTGTTGGACTATCGACGAACTCACAACCTCTAGACGACCGCTGTCGTTCAAGTCGGATACGTTACGTTTTCTTTTAATATCGGCCGCCTCGCCGACAGGGCGCTTTTCTTTCCTTTATTTCAATCTCCGAATTCTCGTTTTCTTCTCACTCGCCATGACCAACCCGTTCGAGCCTCTCTACTCCCTCGTCGCCGTAGCGGTTTCGCGCTACGGTCGACTCTACGCTATGCCCCAGGACAGGGCGGCGGATCCACGGCCATCACGGCCAACTCGTTCCCGCGCGCGCGCTCGGACAGGAACCGCCATGTTGAAGCCCCCGAACACGAGATGGTCGCCTTCAACGCTCCATGGAGGCACGCGTACCAGCCCCTCGAGTGTCGCCCTCTGTACACCGTCGTCTGGATCGACAGAGCTCGCCGCGTGTGGATCGGGAAAAACAGCCACGCGCCGTCCATTCCCCGATGCCCACTGAGGACGGACACGTTCTGTGTCCGTGCCCGGACCCGCGTACCGGGGCTACCGACGGACGTTACGGCTCGCTCACCGGGGCGACGCTCCTGCACCCTTGGCACTACTCGGACCAGAAGTTCTACGCTCCGTTCGTCCCGGACCTCTTCGCGGGCGCCGGAACTTGCGCGGCTCGTAACGAACCGGGTTTCCTTACCCAATGGGACCCCAGCTGGATTGCGGCTGGCCCCAACGGATTCTACGCGTGGACCAACGCGTTCCACGTGCAAGTCGAGTTTGTCGAGTCGGCAGACGCGGTCACCGCCGCGGCGCTTCACATGCAGCACGTCCCGACTAACCCGCTCGGCTCTTTCAGCCAGTCGGCAGAAGAGATGAAACGACTTTGGGCCCGTTTCGTGCTGAAGGTCGTCGAGCGGCGCGGCCGGTACCTCGAACGTCTCCTCGCGCAAGGCGAATGGGAAGCCGTTCGGGACCGTCAACCCGCGGCCTGGGCCACCATCCTCCGCGAGGGATACTTCGACACCGGTTGCATCGGTGCCTGGTTCACGGACGCGGCTGCGCGTCGCGGAAAGGTGTCCGAACTCGTGAGGCTCGGCATTCCAGTGTTCTACCAATGGAGCGAGGAGCTAGAGGCCGCTGTACCTGCGTTGGCGATGCCCGCCGAGGCGCGCGACGCTTTGGGACTCAACAACTTTGTAGACTCGCCGCCGCGCAGCCCGACCACCAGCGACGAAGACGGTGCAGAGGAAGAAGCCGCAGCTGCTGCCGACGAACCCGACTCCATGTCCGCTACCGCGGTGGACTCGACTCGACCGGGCGGCGAGGGTGACGCCACTGCGACCAAGCTCATCGATCGCATCTCGCCGCCTAGCGTGAGGGTCGACTACGAAGACGACCCAATGTTGGAGGACCCGTATGACGAGCAGACGTGGGGCGCCATCGCGGACGAGCTCGACGAGATCGAAGGCGTCGGCCAGGGAGCCGCGAACCCGCCGGTGACGCCTCCATTGACGCCCAAGTCCGAGGCTACTCTTCCACCGGATGGGCCGTGCTCACGTGCGCCCTTCGCAAAGGAAGTGCCATTCCCGGTGGAAGGTCACCACTACTCGTTCGTACACAACGCTCGACTCAGTACGCGACTGGGCGCGGACATTAGCGTCGTTCCATGCAAGCGCGTCGAGCGTCAAGTCCAACGCCTGTTCGTGGACGAATGCGAATTCCTCACGGACCTCATGCCCCCGCGTAGCCGCGTCTACCCGGGGGACGATAACGTCAACGTCGAGCGCACGTCGGGTGCGCCAGCGCGCGAATGGCCCACCCTGCTCATATTCGACGACGGCCTCGTAAAGCGAGCCATGAATCACGCGTTCTCGCAAGGCGTCGTCAAAAGCGTCCAGGATCTCGTCGAGTTCCTGATCGAGAACGGTATGCGTTTCTCGACGGGGGTCAGCGTAGCGGCGCCAGAGCCCGTGAGAGTCCAGGACGAGCACCTTGTCGACGAGAATTTGTGGTACGACGAAGGCGCTCACGTCACGGAGCAGTTCAAGCAGTGGTCCAAGGCGATCCGCACCATGGCCGCGCGTCCCCATTTCGCTAGGGCCGCCATCGCGCGCGGCGGTATCCTCGCTCTGGCTCTGCGCGCCTTCATCGAGCCGCAGTTCTCCTTCTGTCCAACAGCCTCCGTGTACGATTTTGGCAGCCCTTTCCCGGCTCAAGTAGGAACTCGCGTCCTGCATGACGACTGGCTTACGGAGGAGGAAGAGGCGCTCCTGCTTGGCTACGCATCGCCCGACGCGTCGCGCAGCCTACTGCCCCCGGTGCTCGTTTTCAACCACTACTTCGCGGGCGTCTTGTCGGGCGACATCGAGGACTGGTTCAACAAGCGCTTGCGCGAGTTGAGGTACGGAATTCGGGTGACCGCGGGCAACGACGTCAAGGAGGCAAAGACCGCCCTCAGCGGTGGTGATTGGAAGCGCGCGCTGCGCACGGCTTCGAGGACATGGTACGCTGCCTGAGCGACCCTCGGAGGGGGGCTCTGTAAGGGGAACTTAGATACTCCGAGGCCCGCTCTTACTAGCGTTGTTATGTCTTGTTTGCGCAATCTACTTCTTACCCGTCTTCGCTCACTCTCACGTTCAGGCCGAGAAGCTTGAACCGTGAACCGTGAACTGCGAGGCCAGCTACCGTACTTCGCGCCTACAGTCTTGCCCTCGGAGCCGCGATACTCGCGTCTCCTCGTACCATCCGCACTCGACGCTTCCCGACTAGGGAGCATAGTTACACCCCTGACGGCCGCTATCCCGGGTTCAGTCAGACCTCCCCTCGCGACCCTTAACGAGCGTTCCCTCACTCGTTACACACACCGTCGTTGTGAGAAGCAGCCGGGGCGGCATGGTGTCCAGAGGTCGCACTGCAATGCCGATGATGTAACGCTGAACACGGGCTCTAACCTCGAATGACGACGGGCAGGTTGGTAGCATGCTCGCTGGAACGTATCTGCTTGGAAACATAGACGGCAGTATGTACCGGGGGCTCGAGTTCTTCTTTTATGTTCTAACGTGGGCGAAATACTTCAGGAATGCACGAAGGCAATGAATGGGGACGAGCTCAGCGGTGCGGAACAAATGAGGATGTAGGCGGTTGTAGAAACTCAGCGATCGCAGAGGTGATTTCGAGAGACCCATAGGCATATGAGGTTGACCTTGGAGCCAGCACGGTCGAATTTGGGTCAACGGATGTTCATAGGTGAGGATACCGATTGAAGCAGCACAACGGGCAGTGATATATTGAAGGTGACTGTTGAGCATGAAGTGTTTGGCTTGCTGAAGTCCAGTCAGGGCAAGCAATACCAATGTTGAAATACTGGGCCCATCGTGTCGACGATGGTCCAGGCGGAATGGTGAGCAAGAGGACGTTGGTGCTGAATGAAACGGTGACGTACTTAGCCTGTAGCCAGCACGAAGGGAGATCAAAAAGACAATGCAAAGACAACGGCATACAAGAGATACAAGGTGGAGTAGCCACAAAAGCTACATCTTGTGTAAGGCCCGGGCAGCGGCCTTGAAGATACGGGCGAAGACCAGCAGTCCGTCAGAGGGACGCTGCCGTGGTGAGAATGTCAGGCGCACGTAGTGGAATACAAGGCCTGACATAGTCAGATCGCAGATGAAGCGGGAGAAAAGACCGAGACTCAGGCCGCTCAAGCATTTTGCGAGGACCCAGCCGGTGCGCTAGATGTTGCCAGAATAATTCAGGCAAGTGCTGAATAAATGGAGCAGACGAACCTCGTATAGATCGTCAGGACCATCCTCAGTGAGTGGGTGCCGAATATTGGCGCTGGCGGCAATAGCTTGGGCACTGGCGGCACGCTGCAGCGCAGAAACTGAACACTCAAATGCTGCGGCGACACGAATTTCCGAGCGTGCCTCGGCGGCAGCAGCACGCTCGTCGGCAGCAACGACGCAAAATGCACCTTGTCCCTCAGTGGCAGCAGCATGGATGTCAGCGGCAGCTGCACGGTCTTCAGCAGCGGCGATGCGAGTCTCGACTCGTTTCTCGATGGTGGAAGCTCGTTTTTCTGCAGCAGCGATGCGAATTTCAGCCCGTTCTTCGGCGGCAGCAGCGTGTTCGTCCGCGCGAGCAACGCGGAATCGCGTGCTTCGCTCGGCCGCTGCAGCATATTGGTCCGCGGCAAGGATACGGTCTTCAGCGGCTGCTAAGAGCGTCTTGACGCGTTCCTCGATGGTGTCAGCTTGGATTGCTTCACCGGCGAAGCGAATATTGCCTGGTTCATCGGCAACGACCTTGGTAGAGGCTTCTACGGTCTTTGGAAGGGAGCACGTCTGCTGTGGGGCGACCCCAAAGCAATTCTCTGCAGTAGCCCGAGCAGGCTTGGCGGCGGCGAACATGCAGGTGGGCTGCATGTCTGATGTCGGTCTGGCCTGCGGAAGTCAGTGCCGCAGGGGGCGGCTTTCAGCGTGGGCAGCGCACAGTTCAGTAATGTTCAGTGCGCGGGCGTGCAGAAGGTCCACGAGCTCGTCCAGATTGCGATGGTAGACGTGCGGCGCAGTGACGGCGGCGCGGAGAGGTCAGCAAAACTCGGTTCGGCAGCGAGGTTGGCTGGCTATAATTTTGTGACGCCACAGTCAAAAGAGAAGAGCGACAGCACTGGCAGCGTGTAGTCTGTAGGTGCAAGAGGGAAGTGTCGCTGGTAACAGACGGAAAGGCCGTCTTGGAAAGCTGAAGAGAAAATAGCCGGCAGCAGCTCCGCTGTCCCGTTGACGGTCGCTATCCCGCTGACTGAAGGTGCGTCGGGCTCGTGCGGAGCCCATGGATAAATCTAATGGGGAATTGACAGGCGCAATGGACATAGGAAGTACTGCATACTGCAAAGTATCTTGAACAGTTGTGGTGAAATGTTCGTCTGTACATGCCAAATCGCCGGACGAGGGATTGCATGACGAAAAACGTCCTGCATCAAGTTTGACAGTCGAGAGCGGGACACTACCCACTGTGCCATGTTACAAAGCGAGGAAAAAAAGACGGGCTCGCTGTCGCTACACGTTGGAGGGTGCTCCGCGTAATTTGTCGTGGATATCGACTCGGCCATGTCCAATTCACAGGCCGCTTGAATTGTATCTTGCGCGCCCGCGGCGAGCTCAACGGTCAACACAGCATCTTTTCGCGCCGCGCTGGTCGAACGCGTCGGGTAACGCTGTTGCAAGCCCGATGCTGCCCGCGACGAGCGTGGCACATGCCTCTCGCGGTCGCAGCTATCGCATCATTTGCGCGGCCGGTACCCATGGTCTCGAGCTCGGTGGAGTATCGCCATGGCCGACAGTTAAGTTGTGGTTTCCCGTGGTGAGCACTTTCCTTTCGCCGCAGTCTTTGCTGCGGCTGCCGCTGACATAGCCTGCAGACTTCGCGCCCATCGCCCTTCACCGACGTCTCATCATTGCTGCTACCTCCGCTCAGCCGCTCGCGTCGCCTTGGTGGCGACTTGTGTGCACAGGCCGTGCTAGCCTCGCGCCCTCACACGTGTCGTCTCCGGCGCCGTCGATGGCGCCCAATCGTACGGCGCAGAGGTTAGAGTCGCAGACTCTCATCGCTGTGCGTCAGGTTCAGCATGTGCCCCGGCGCCGTCGTGCTCACCGCCGGCTCCACGTGGTGTATGACGGAGACAAGATGGAGACAAGACGGGCTGAGGCGTCTGCAGGAGCCGCAGCGTCCTGTTCGACAGCGGAGTCGCGCTCCGCAGCGATGACGATACAATGGTCTGCCGTGGCAACACGCTCGTCGACAGCGACAGTACGCACTTCCGCCTCTGCGATGCGCAGTGAGGATACGGCTTGATGCTCTCTGCAGCATCAGGAGCGAGTTGATCCAAAACCGCGGCAGGGAGCCGCTCGCGCCGGGCGACTCGCTCGTTTACGGTGGTTCGTTTACGGCTGTTGCACGCCAGTCGGCAGCTGTGGGACTATGCAGGGGGGCCACAAGGCGACGACCGAGAGCGGCGGAACAGTCGGTCGGCCGCCTCTTCGTCGAGGACGGATGTCAGCAGCAGTGGCGGCTACGGCGCGTTCCACAGTGGCAACCTCGCGTTCCTCCTGGCGGTCGGACGCGCCCTTGGTAACGGCGGTGACGCGCTCTTCAGAGCTATCGACACCTTGCTGCTGAGACGGCCGAGCCTATCTAGTGGCATTTGAGAAAGTAAGCAGTCGTATGTTGTCATGGTTGTTCCTGCAGGCCCTGACGCCCGCAAGACTATGTTAAGCACGAAGCCCCGGTTATTGTATATGGCTGTGACAGCTAAAACGGCGCGATTCATTTGGAGGTTAAGCAAGAACGTAAAACAGCAGGATAACCGTACGAGACATGATACATTTACTCAATTGCCGTGAACGGTAGAAGTTAAGGACAGGACAACACCAGCGAGGCGTTGTATGAGACCGCAGGCGCGATGTGCAACGGCGACGACGCGCTCGATGACGCCGATGACGTGCTCAACAACGGCTACAACGCGCTCAACTACGCTGAGGACGCGCTCTGCAACAGGGACGGCGGGAGAATCAAGCGAAGCTGGCACCAGATTTTGCTTTGGAACGGCAGGGACATCAACCACCGTCGCTGCAAGCGGGGCATCGTCGACGGGCGAGGGGTCGGAAATGCCCTGTTCCCGGCTGTTTAATTGGTTACGGGCAGATGCAAGCATGCTGGCATCCGGAACGCGCTGCTGCTGATGAGCCACCGTCAGTAGGACGGCGACATTCTTGGTGTGGGTGTCGATAAGCGCGCTGTGGGCAAGCTGATGGTTTGGGCCGCAGACCTCTTCAGTGGCGGCGGCCTGTGCCTTAGCAGCATCGACGAACTCCTCGGCGACGAGATGGAGCGGATGGCCAGCGACGAGGCCAATATCCACCTGCTGCTCGGCGGCGGTGGGACGTGCACAAGGGTCGACGATTCGGTGTTCTGCGCGATGTTCTGTGGCGCCGGCCTGAGCATGTGCGGCCACGAGACATTTCTGCAGAGTGACAACGGCAGGTTCTTCGGCGGCGACGTATGCCTCTGCGGCAACACTCAAGTTTTGGTTCACGGCTACGGGTTCCGTTGGGCCGCGCCGCTCGATGGCAATGGCATACTCGTCTGCGTCCAGAGCGCGGAACTCGAGCGCGAGAGCACGGCACTCGAGCGCGAGGGCGCGGTGCTGGAGTGCCAGTGCGCGGTACTTGATCGCCATGGCGCGCTCGTCGGCAGCGCGGTGCATGTCTGAGGAGAGACTCGGGCGCCGAAGTGACATGGTGCCGGGACGCGCCTGAGTCAGTCCTGGACTCCGCTAGACGTCGAGAGGTACGCATGCGGCAAAATTTCTTGGGAAGGCCTTGGTCAATGGTGCGTCTAGCTCTCGTGTTGACCATTGCGACGCGTCAGGTCTTATTCATCTGGATTGTGACGATTACTAGACAGGCTGGATGTACCGCTCCAGCACCATAGACGTCCAGCTCCCGAGTTTTCCGGGTTGGTTATTATTAAATCTGCAGAACGGCTGTGGGACGGGCGTTCGATGTCGATGCGTCCACGAGCTAAGTCGCAGACGAAATATGTAGCTTTGAATCTCATGCTGAAGACACAAGTTGGCTTCAAATGGTGTGTGGATGCTCATGCTCCCGCGTGCCGCTTGCTCATCTTGCCGCGCGTCCGCCCATCTTCGCGGTCGCTCAGTATCCGCAGACGCGTACGTGCGTGGCCAGGTTCAGACGTTCGCCCAGACCCACAGATGCGACAAGCGGACGACCGCGCGCCCGCTCGTCTGTATGACCGACACCCCTGCCAGACCATAAACCCACCTTCCCATTCCCCCCGCCTGCTCTCTCTGCACGCTCGTCTGCCCGACGAGCCTGCTGTCCCGCTCGTCCGTCTGGCTGCTGCCCGCCTGCGCGTGTGCGGGCCTGCTCAACGCCGCCCTGCACGCGCAGACGCGGAGATGCGCAGACGAGGAGATTCGCGCTTCCAGCCGCCGGCGCGCTCGCTCATCTGCCCTCGGTCCCTGCTGCCTCGAGCCGCCTGTTCTCCCCGCCCGCACACAGGCCTCTTCCTCTTCCCGCCGGCCGCATACCGTCACGTTCGCTGGTATACGCATCTCGTTCCGTCAGCCCGCCTAGCCTGTGCGTGCTCTCGCAGAGCGTCACGGTCGCGCGTAATTAGAAGAACTCGCGACACGTCTGCGAGAGCTGGAGGTGCGTCACGCCCCGGCGCACGCAGATCGCGTCGGCGCCAGTACAGGGCACGCTAGTAGGCTGCTCGGAGCACGCTCGAGCAGAGGCGTGTCGCGCTCGCGTGCAGCGGAACCAGATAGTCTGCGTGAACAACAGCCGCGCCACGGTGAGCGTTTGCTCGCGCACAGGCGTCTCGCGCTGCGGACATGCGAGACGGAGATGCGTACTAGCGCATCCGCCAGGAGCGGCACTCGCGAGCTTGATGTCTGAGTCGACGAGCAGGGTAATCGCGCGATTCCATAGGCGTGACTCTTCCAGGTGTCAGAGCGACCACAAGTCCAGCTTGTGATCGACTCACCAAATTGTGTATATTACCGTGCTTGTTGGAAACTTGGGGTAGTACACCCCTTGCACATATGTGGGGTACCTCATATGCGGGGCAATTATCCCACAATGAGACAGATCCGGATATCCGGGGGCTGATGGTGTGTCGCTTTTTGAATTTCTTAAGTTCAAAGTATGTGCAAGTTGGAATGTGAGAAACTTAGGACTTGGGACAGGATATTTGGGACCGGGGAAACTTGGGACTTGGGACTGGATATTTGGGACCGGGGAAACTTGGGACTTGGGACTGGATATTTGGGACCGGAATATTGTGTACTATTGAAATTGGGACTTGGGACCCGAGTATGTGATATATGGAACCTGGGACCATTATACTGGATACAGGAGTGCTTATATACCTGCCTCCTAGTCAACATCCTTTCCCAAGCTACTTATTTGGTTGCCTTTGATACAGGTTGAAGAATCTTGAATCCAAAAGGGAAAGTGGTGCAGTAATGTGGGAGTGATGGTACAGAGTACATGCCCTACTGTTGCCACCAGGACTCAGAGCTAATATCCGGGCCCAGAATCTTCACACACACATTAATACAAATCAATAAGGTATTTAAACATGATTTTACAGCCCGAGGAACGAGTGCCATGGCACGGTGGTGCATTACAAAAGTTGAATTCCTTTTTTGGCTGACTGTGGCTGTTCTAAGCACGACTCATCCCTGAATACAGCTCCGATCTTGACTCTGTTTTGCATCTGACTTTCATATACATATGTGATCTAGATAAAATTTTGAGAATCTTATCGGGGCAATATTGAGTTCGGGAAACCCTTATCTTCTGTTGCCTTACCATCTTCTGTTGTGCGGTGTAAGACTGTATTAGATTGGTTCCCCGGGTGGGAGTAATTATTTTGAATTATCAGGAATCGTCGGTCACAGCCGAGATCACGGTGCCAGCCGAATTGGGGACTTGCAATCACTGCTGGGAACCATGATTTTTCCGAGCTCATGGGATAGGTCACATTTTGCAAGGCTTGGAAAACTCTGTTCAAAATTTCACATTGTGCGAAGCCACAACCATTTGGGCCCTTACCGATGGCAGCAGTTCAAATTTTCCGAAACTCGGAGAAGCCCGCGGGATTTTCCTGGCCAAGGGGTATCCGGAACCAAAATCAACGGCACCGGGTCGGTAACCGCTGTAAGGCCAGAGAGGAGGAGACATACATACTATATCCGCGGATTTACCTCCGTATCCGCGGATTTTCATCCGGTTTGTTCCGCTTCTGAAGTACATCAACACCAGGATGATGTTGTCGGTCAAGTCAGCCAGTGTTGCAACAAACTTTGTCCTTCATACATCTGCATGGCTACCTGGAATACTCAATTCTGATGCCGAAGAGGTCTCAGCTGCAATTTATGAGGTGAAAATGCAGCTCAGAGGCTGCCAGCACACCGGGCTGGCCTCCGGCTC
The DNA here is from genome assembly GCA_002287115.1 of Auricularia heimuer. Lineage (NCBI taxonomy): Eukaryota > Fungi > Basidiomycota > Agaricomycetes > Auriculariales > Auriculariaceae > Auricularia > Auricularia heimuer. Next base: position 103,618 of record NEKD01000057.1, on the reverse strand, counting down.
CGCCGGAGCCCGGGGTCCACAACCTCTGCAGCGCGAGCTCGGAGGGGACATACATACTAACGTGATGTACCGGATTTTGCCGGTTACCACCCCTTGTTCCCGGCGTCGGACATAACAGGATGTTTGTGTTCGCAAAATTCCGGCTCAGGCGGCTTTTACGGTTCGCAAAATTCAATAGGGCGTTTCACGGTACGTTTTTTGAGCCGTTTTTGATGGGTTTTTGATCTCGTTTTTTCTTTCGTTTTTTGTCCATTTCCAAAGAACTGGATCAAAAACGACCTAAAACGAGCGCAGAAACGACTCGCGAGTCGTTTTAGCATGGCCATGCTTTTTTTGCGTCATTTTTTGAGTTTGTTTTGATGGTTTCTCAGTTGAATCTTTGCTAAAACGAACACAAAAAATGCAATCAAAATGGCCCAAAAACGGCGTCAAAAACGCTACCGTGAAACGCCCTAATGTTGTACCTGATTCGGACAATCCGGGTCAATTCTCCGAGTTTCGGAAAATGTGAACTTTTGCCATCGGTAAGGGCCAAATGGTTGTGCCTTCGCACAATGTGAAATTTTGAACAGAGTTTTCCAAGCCTTGCAAAATGTGACCTATCCCATGAGCTCGGAAAAATCATGGTTCCCAGCTGTGAATCAGACCCGCGCGTTATGATGCAGACTCTAATTGGAACGACTATCTTCCAACAGAGGATGCAAAGGAGACCAAGAAATTCCCAGATGAGGCACCAGAGCTCATTCGGAAGGCGGCATTGGCGGGAATGGCGGGCGTTATAGTAGGCGCGTCGAACGGAGGCCACAGTATCGTCAAAGATGGTCTGAAGCTCATGAGCAAGCCTTCCGGCACGGTCAACGCTGCACCACATATCAGTACTTCAAGAATGGCCTTCGGGGTCACGGCGTACTCAAGCAATGCATTCTGCGTAATAAAGTGCACTTTGCGCGTCAAGTCGCGCTGGAAGTCTTCAGGTAGCACACGCGGCATTCGACGACGCGGGCGGGGAGTTGGTTGGTGGAAAAAAGGCAACCGGCGGATCAGCGGAGTTGGTGCAGCTTTCCCGAGGGAATCTGCACCACGCTGAGCTACAGATTCCCACTGTACAAGTTAACCGAGGACCCATTCAACTACGTACAGTAAGTAAATTCACACCAGAACGAGATCAAAAGCTTCTTTAACTTCTCGTTGAGTCATACTAAGACCTCCGCGCCACGTGCACGACATCATCCGCAATACTCGAAAGCAAGCTATCATTGACCAGCAAAACGTCGGCAATAATGACGGTCTGCAGCTTGCGGTCCTTTCCCCGCCGCAGCAACTGTGCGACGTTGAATATCCTAGTTTCTGAGTAATGTGCGGGCGGGTCCAGCCTGTCCATGCGGAACTCGACGGTCTCGAGCGCCGGGAACGCAGGGACGCCGAAGGGCAGCGGGCCTGCGGCCAAGGCGGGCATCTCGACGACGAGTGCGCTGACCATCGCCGCGACGCGGAGCGGGACGCGAGGGAGGAGCGCGAGGTCCACAGTGGCCGTCGGCGCGTGCAGCTGCGCGGGATATGCGTCCCATGCGGCCGTCAGCCCGGGGTCGGCGTTGCATGCAGAATACGGGAGCGACAGCGTGCGCGTGTGCCTGCCGTCGCCGAGCGCAAAGACCAGCCTCTCAGATGTGTCCTCGCGCCGGCGCACAAGGCGGAACCATTCCGGGCGCAGAACTGTAGCCAGAACGCAGAGGCCCTCGTAGTCGTATGCGCCGGCATAGCTGAACGTCAGCTCGCGATATCGCGAGTCGAGGAGGTGCATGGCGTGCTGGTCTATCACGGCTGGTCCGACGTGGGTCACGATCACGCGGGGAACACGAATGCAGGCGGCTTTGAGCGCAGCATAATTTTGCGTGCCCTGCGTGCGGGGGCGGTGATGTGGGAGACGGAGGCAGAGCAGCTGGAGATTGGGTGTTTGCTGTATATACGCAAGCACGTGGTTGGCGGAGTCGTACGGGAGGCGCAAGGACCTCAGCGACTTTGTGAGCTGCGGATGGATGCCTATTCCAGCCGTCAGTGACATGTGCCTGAGGGACGGCAGGAGAAGGCGCCTCGTGCTCTTGGCACCCGGCAGAAGTGGAAACCCGCCCTCCGAGTCGTCCTGCGGAGACTCGACGACCAGAGACACTAGCCTGGGCAGTTCTTCAAAGCACGGGAAAAAGACGAGCGGGACCATCGACCCCGCTGAATGAAAGTGTATGTCTTTGATGCGATGCGAGTGAGGAGCCAGAGAGTGCGCCAGGCGCCCGACCACGTTGAGGTCGGCAGATTTAGCAGAAACGCTGATATGCACGGTCAAAGGCAGTGGGTTGCTCCTAGGAATCAACGCGACGACTTCGTCGAGGTTGCTGATACCCGTGCTAGGCATAAGTCCCAAGCCGTGGCCGGGACGGCGAAAACAGTCGTTGCATGCGCACTGCTTGGAATGGATGGATGACCAGAATTTGAGCGTACACCATAGCCGCGGGCATGATATAGCCAGGGAACGCCAGAGTTGGCAGACATGTGTCACAGATAGCACGCTCCGCAACGGCAAAAATCCCCAGACGATACACCATAATTCGTTCGGCAGTCGATGTTGGCGCGAGTGCTTCGAGTTATACACGCGCAAAACGGATGTTAATGCTCTATCAAAGACGCACTGGAAAGCATCAACGAGAGACCCCAGGTTGCTGCCGCTACTGCGAGGAATGAGTGCATTGTACGTCGAAATATTCATGGGTCTGCTTACTCTGCGTTCGCCAACGCGTTCTGCGCGATGAGTTGTACATTGTGCACCAGATCACGCTCAAAGTGGTCAGGTAACAAATCCAACATCCGGTCTTCCGCTGCTCGTGGCACCATGTCCCGATGACGAGAGATAAGCGACGGATCAGCGGAGTTTGCATCTGTCGTTGTCCCGCTCCAGACACCAAATTCTGTCAGGTTTCCAGCGCCAAAGCGATCGGTCGAAGGCAGACTGTAACCGGAACAGCTTTAAAATTTGATATCAAACCGTCTATCCGATTCTAATTTGCCATATTCGACGCAGGTACTGATGGCCTGTATCCGAAACTCGCCCAACGCGGAGCCAAGCGCATTCGTACCTTTAATCGGGAACAACATTTCTTACAATTTTCAGCTTGCTGATTCGCTCAAGACGCGGTGCACAGTGTCGACTCCAACTCGGAGCGCGCTGATCAGTTTAGGAGTTTAAGTGCTATACAGTCAAGGAGTTATATATTCAAGCCCACAGATATGCAACCAGACCGTTAGCTAGCTAGCGAGCAAGACAGCGAGAGCGATTCAGACACACACAGACAAATCGGACAGAGATTCAGACAGAGACAGAGACAGAGACTCGGACTCAGATACACCACGGCGCGTTACTCCCAACCTCCAGCCCTCGTTTGCGAGTTGGCAGTCATCCGCCTTTGCCAATGCGCGCGTTGACACTTTGATTAGCGTTTATGCCACACAGTCTGGCCCTGCGCCAAGGCGCATCCAAGTCAGAAAGGGACGCAGAAAAGAAAACGGCGCGCGGGACGCACCTTCATCCGCCGTATGCGCGCGGGCGCGACCGGGCTCTCCTGCACCGCGGGCGGCGGCAGCGGCAGGCGCGACGGCCCTGCACCATTGGTCTGCTGAGCAGGCGCCGGTGCGCGCGACGTCGATGTCGAAGCTCGGGCACTCCTGCCGCGCGCGCCCCGGGCAACGGCCCCTCCCGACCCCGACGCGCGCGTTTTGACGCTCGGCACGCGGTTGCGCATCCCCCGCCCGAGCTGCTCCGGCTCCGGCGGGTCCTCGTCGGCGTCGTCGGTGTCCATGGCGGAGACGGACAGCGAGCCGGACAGGTCGACGTCGACGTCGTCGTCGTCCTCCAGCTCGTCGATCTCCTCCTCCTCCTCGTCCTCCTGATCAGGCGCTTCGTGTAGAGTCGCCAAGCGCGGCGCGCTGCCCGGCACCTTCCTCCCTACAGCAGGGGCGTCCTCCTCGCTCTCCAGCTCGTCGTCGTCCTCGTCCGACGAGCCGACCGCCTGCGCGGCCAGCACGTCGAGCGCGCTCATCGTCCGGCTCGGCGTGTCCTGGTGCTGGCCGGACGACAGCTTGCGCCGCTTGCGCGACGGCGACTCGTTGTTCTGCCCCTGCGCGTGTCCGTTCTCGAGCATGCGCGCAGCGCTGACGAGCGAGTCCAGCGGCGTCCGCTGCTGCCCTGAGCCGGAAGGCGCAGCGACTTTCGGCGTGACGGGCGGCGGGCCAACGTCCCTGTCCTTCTCGCGTTCCTTGCGTTTGCGCGCGGGCGTGCGCGGCGGCTCCTTGCCGCCCTCCTTTTCCTTGTCCTTGTCCTTCTCTTTGTCTGGGAGAGGCGGCAGCACGATGCCGTGCGGGAGCGGCGCATACGCCGGCGGGAGGAAGTACGACGGCTGCACGGGCGGCGGCTGCGCCTGCAGGTACGCCGCGGCGCCCGCGGCGTACGCCTTCTGCGCGCGCGGCAGCGCGAGCTTGCGCATCGCGAGCAGCAGATGCTCGTGCCGCGCGTCCGGCATCAGCGGCGCCTTGCGCCGCGCCGGCGGCTGCGGCACGAAGCGCGGCGGCATTGGGGCGGGCGGTGCGGTTGGGGCTGCGCGGCTTTGGAGGTCGATTGGGCGGGGGCGGGGGCGGGGCTTTGGAGGTCGATTGGGCGGGAGCTTTGGAGGTGGATGCTTGTGGTTGCGGCTGGGCGTCGGACTGCTTGCGCTTGACGCCCTTCGTGGATTGTGCTGGCGGCGGCGGCGGGCGCGCGGCGAGCTGGTGCTGGTGCTGCGCGACCATGCGCTGGTGCTGGAGTTCGATCATGCGCCGGGAGCCCTCCAGAATAACGGCGGGCGACATAAGGACGGCGGGCTGCGCGTAGACGAGCTGGTTGTCCAGGATGTGGCGCTGCGTGTTGACTTCCTCGAGCTGAACGCCGAACGTCGTCAACTACGGCTATCTACAGCCCACTCGAGATACGCACCTGCTGACGGAGGAACTTGTTGTCCCTATGCGCGATATTGAGCGCCTTTTCGAGGTCCTGTATAATCCCAGGAATGAGCACGAGCATGAGCACAAGATATGAAGACGAAGGCACGGACGTCGACACGGTGGGACGAGTTGCCGCCCTTGCGCGCCTGGAGGATGAGGACCTCGGCGGTGCGCGCCCAGCCCTCGCGCTCGGCGTCCCAGCGCAGGCGCTCGTCGCGCTCGCGCTCGACGAGGTGCGCCGTCTGGTCGTGCAGGTGCCCGATGTGCGCAGCCTGCGCAGCCAGCTGCCCGCTCAGCGCCTGGGCGTGGTCGCATAGTTGAAGCACCTGCTCGTCGTCGTCATCGTCAGCGTCGGCGAGCAAAGTACGGAAGGTGGACGGAAGGACGGAAACGCACAAGCCGCCCGAGCTCGGATTCGCGCTCCGTCGCTTGCAGCTTGCCCTTGCCCTTGCCCTCGCCGCCGTCGTCGCCGACGACGCCCATGTCGAGCACGCGCTGCCGCATGCCCTCGATCGCCGCATCGTCCAGCGGCTCCTGCTCCTCCTCCTCGTCGCCTAGTCGTGCCCCGTCGGCCGCGGGCTCGCCGTCGTCGTTGGGGCTGCGCCTGCCGTCCGCGGCAGCGTCGATGGGCCAGCCTCGGCCTGGGATGCGGCCATGGCCAAGATGCGGGCGCTGCGCCGGTCGTGGTGGGGGAAAAGGCCTCGTACCGCGAACACGTGACCCCGTCGGACTTCCAATCGGCTAGGAATGCCCCCGCAGCCCGTCTACCACCACCACGCGTCACTCCATGGCGATGCAGCGAGACGCCGCTATTCGTGACTAGACTTCCTTCTTCAAAATCAATTGGCGTTTTGGCATGCTGAGACAGACTTCTGCTCTCACACTGTGGGATGTGGCTAATCCTTGCCACCCTCTTTTTTCGGCGGCAGCATCCTAGGTCCTTTACTCGCCTTATACGGCGTCCCAGACTCCTTCCTTCTATATGAGGCTGCGATATTGGCTCTGCACTATATCCTGATGGTTGTGCCACCAACTTCGCCTTCGTCACAGCCTTGTTGGTCATTTCGCCTCGCCACAACCTCTCTCTCGCCTCTTCGCCTACCTGTCTATCTTCTCGGCCGCTTACTCCCGCTTATTTTCGCTGCTTGACCACCCTTGTTTGATCGTACAACGCGCGGCTCCCACTCGTTACAGACTGAGAGGAACCGTTGACGCGAGCGGTCTCTGTCGTGCTTTCATTCTCCGAAATGCAATGCAACGCTCAAGGTCTTTTCTTCCGTGCTCTGTCTCCTTGACGCGACTGTCCGGAACTTTGTCGCTATACCGACTGCGCCGTCCGGGACGGTCTCACCATGCCGGCCTGAGCCCTAGTTTGTAGTAAGTATGGCGCATAGGTCCCAAGCTAATGTATGCGGCGTTGCAGCTCGACGAACTCGCCATTAATCCTGGACGCCCTGCACTGTGGTCCCGACGTTTTCCACGCCGTCCCGCACCACCGCGTGCTCGCACAGCGCAAGCAGTGACCATGGTCGTCGGAGTCCCGCCCGTCCGCCAGCAGTGAGCATGTCAACCTCACTCTTCTGCCTGTGCGCATCCATGGTATGTGCAACATGTATGAGTCACGATGCCGCGGTAACCTACATCCATCCCGGCCGATGCAGGAACTCATTCCTGATTATCTCGCCCGACCCGAAGACGACACGCCGCGGTCGCCCGTCTGGTGTGTGTGAGTCGACTTTGACGAGCGGTGTAGCACGATCTAGTTTGGCGTCCATAACCACTTTTTGCGCGTGTACCCGAACCCTCGCGGTGTGCTGGGGTTTCTCGCTGGTTGCTGCCAGTGGTAAGCATGGTGCCGGACCCCTACTTGGTAGCTTTCCGCTGAACAAGCTTGTTCTCAGCCCTTCTCCAACGGAGCATGTGCGTGGATCCAGACGTGTCAGTAGATGCCGCATCCCACGATTCTCTGGCTGGGAATGGATTCATTCTGCATGGAAGGTGACATGATGTCGCCCCTCCCCCCCCGTGACTACAGCTGTGATATGCGCCATTTCTACAGTGCCCAGGGTGACCATTGACTAAATTCGCCATGCTGGTCGGAGCAGTACTCCCCGCCGCAACACTGAATCTGTGCCAGTGGGTGTCTCTGTTCGGCTCCCGCGACCTACGCGATATCCTCCATGCCAACGCCGACGTGCGTCTCGTGAACCTCGTGTTCGTCTCAATCCCCACTATGGACGACCGTCTCTCAGCGTGGCCGCCTGCGCTCGAGCTCAGAGACTATCTATCGCCCGCTGATGGCGCGTTTCTCTAGCCTGAGAAGGATATCTAGGTGCCATCCAGAGGCAGACGAACTCTTTCCGCGCCTGGCCAGCCTCGAGTGTCCATTGAACAGCATCACTGTGGACGTTATTATTGCCGACACAGAGGGGATGGACGCGGATGCGCTCGAGAGTCGAGGCAGAGTTCATGAACGCGTTTGCACATCCGCAGCTGTAACCCGCGCATCGGGAGCTGGAGATCATTCTCTGGGATCGAAGCGGAAGTTTGTGTCCCGAGCTGTCGCCTGTGAGCTTCCCGGTGCTTCCTGGCTTGTGCTATATAGTCGGCTCCGCCCTATATTAGCTACGAGCCCCCGCTCTCATTTTGCTGCTTCTGAGATTGTGTCGATTTACACTGCACATTACCACCGTTACCACCGTCGGCGACATATTTACAGTAACGGGTGAGCTGTGTCTCCGACCCCGCGTTCTCACTTGGTCATGATAGTAATATGCAGTCAGTGCCGCAGGAGACAATTTGGGACGTTGCCCGTTGTACGGTGCATTTGCTTCTCTGAAACAGCGAAATCGAATTCCAATCATACTTGTTGATGAAATACTTGGACGTAAATACTTGGGTAGGAGAGCTAATTGACCGAGGTTGACCGAAAAAGCGCGGATCGGAGTTTCGGATACAATCGGTTTCTCTCCTTCATCCACATCGAGCACGATCGAAGATTCGTCCACGCCCGGTTACTCATCTCTGTGCAGTATGGCAGTATCTCGCACTCGATATCAGCCTATATCAGTACGCATCCACGATGGTGCGCGCGCGGCCCTGGCCAAACTCCGTGGTCTCGCTAGCAGCCCTGCTGTCTTGCGACGCGACGTGAAGTCTCTCGTAGTCAGCGTAAATCCGGAACCCGTGCTTGGGCGCTCCGCGCAATTCGACATCCTGAACGACTTCCTCCTTAACTACCCCAATCTGCGCGCACTAGATCTGTCCGGCTTTGACTTGCTGATTTGTGCACCGAGCAACTCCGCTGCCAGCCCGACTGAGCTAACTCCTGACGCATATGCTGGTACTGCTCCTGTCCCGCTGCGCAGCCTGGTTCTCGATAGTTCCAGCGGGTTTCTGCACTCGTCTCGGGCGTTGCTGGGACCCTTGTAACTCACACCGGATCTCTCGCGTCTGGAGGTGCGAGGCGTTGCATTTGACCCGAGCGACGAGCCAGAAAGCCTGCCCCGTCTCCCTTTCTCGCTGAATGAGTACTGGTATTGGTACGACGGCCAGAACGAATCATGCACGTCCCGCGCATGGACTGTGCCTTTGAAATCCCGCGCGCACCGTAACGCACCAATGTCCAAACTCGTTATTGATTTCGACTACCAACGTCATTTTGACGAGCTCACCGATGCCGACGTCGACCTATCTTTTGTGCACCAGCTTTCGCTCGTCATCAGGAGCCCACCGTCCGTCATTGACTACGGGGTCGTCGTTGCCCGTTGCACCAACCTCAGACATTTAGGTTTCTGTATGTTCAAGAATGCAGTAGTCCCAGGCCCGCTACCGCCATTGTTCTCGTCCTTGGTCGGCCCGTTGGCTAGCCTCTCGGTCTTCGTTGACGTCGACGATGCTGCTAGCCTCAGCGCCATCGACAAAGCTTTTTCTGAGCTTTTGGCTCAGGCGCACGGACCACTGCGGGGCCTTCGATTTTTTCAAATAGGCGGCTTGGCGCCGGGGACGCGCAACTTCCCACTCCTTGCAACATGGTGCCGCTCCCATCGGATTCGTTTCGTGAAGGAATGACTTGGATTATGATACGTTTCCTCGAGCTCTAGGCCACGGCATAAGAATTGCGTAGATACTGTGAAAATCTGTTCATTGTCGATGCACTACACTCGCATGAAACCTCGATCTTTAACCCATGGCAGGATATGAATGTGCAACAAATATTTCTTCGTGACTCCGCGCACTACATATACTATTCTGTTCTGCAAGTGCCGCTACAGCGCAACTGATGTTTTTCCCGTGCTTCACCGAGTTCTATGATAATTCTACGCTCGTGTTCACACGCCCGACGATCCACCCCACTTCCTCAACTCCGCGATGCTATCCAGGTGCGTGCTGGCGCTCGCGACTATCTCGCGCAGCGCCTGCTCGAAATGGTGCGAGCCGATCACGCGCTGGGGCAAAGGCCCGGTCTCTTTGCCCGCCTCCCACAGATCGGGTACGGTGTCTTTGAACGCAGACAGTGCGGCGGCGAAGACGAGATGCTTGAGGTCCGAGCCGGAATACGAAATTGTACGCGCTGCGAGCGATGGAATGTCGACCGTCGCGTCGGTCTTCTCTCCCTTCAGATAGTGCTTGATGATTGCTGTTGGGAATGTGAGATGTGAACAAATCAAAGGAGTATGAGGGACGCACTCTCGCGCTGGGCACAGCTGGGCAGGTCGACTAGCACGCGGCGCGGGAGACGGCGCAGGATGGCGTCGTCGAGATCTTGTGGCCGGTTGGTCGCGCCGACAATGACAACCTTGCTCGCCTTGTTTTCGGACGCGGACTTCAGGCCGTCCATCTCCTGCAAGTACATGATCAGAACAGACGTAAAACAGAAGATCAATACGCCGTACCTGCAGGAACTCGGTCAACGTCGCGCGGTGGATTGATCCCCCATGCGCGCGGCTCCCGAACAGTGCCTCGATTTCGTCGATGAAGATGACGCATGGGCCGAGACGCCGCGCAAGAGTCTGCGAATCAAGCAAGAGATCTGAGTGAGATCTGGATGATTTTGGAAAGCTGAAGCTTACAAAGGTTGCATGGATGAGTTTTTCATCCTCGGAATGCCACTTGGACCGGATCGTGCTCGCTTGGATCTGCAGCATGTTAGCGCCGCTCTCTTTCGCGAGCGCGCGGCATATCATAGTCTTTCCCGTGCCCTGTGAGACCGGTTTGTGAGCTGAGGCAGTCATGGTGACGGCGAGCGCGAGTAGTACGCACTGGTGGGCCAAAGAGCAAGACGCCGGCCATGGATTCCCGCCCGAGGATACCCGTGCTGTACGCATCGGCGTAGAGCAGAGGAAGCGAGACGGCAGAGCGCAAGGTCTCGATGATGTGCGGCTGAAGGCACACATCTTTGTATGTGGTGTTGATCGTAGCTGAACGCGATGTCAGTGGGAAGAAAAAGTGCCACAGAAATGATCATGTACTGACCGGGGTCGATGATGGCGTCCAAGAGGCGCTGCTCGAAATCGTCGAGATCGGTGGCATTCTTCACCTGCTCGGCAATGGACGGCGCGCTCTCCGTCTTCTTTGACGGCCCGTCCCGCGCGACGCTGAGTGAAGTCTGCAGCTCGTCTTGCGCAGCGTCGGCCTTCTTGATGGCTGAAAACACGTCGGCCGTTGTGATGCACTCTGACTGTGGGAGCCAAGAGGCCAAGCGCGACGCGAGTGAGTTGATGTTCTCTGCCTTGTGCACGAGGGTAGTGAGCTTGCTGACGGACGAGGGCGTGAGGGGTATCTTCGAGTCTACATAAACCATAAGCGCGGCCCTTGCTACATGTGCAAGCGGCTGACCTGACGACCTCGTCTGTGCAAGGGCCATCCATTCGTCGAAAATGGTTGCAGTGGACCCAACCCATTTCTTCTTGTGGGAATTGCGGAGTGCATTTTGTAGGGCCGGAATGTGGAGAGCGAGCAAACGACGGGATAGAGGATGGTCTGACGCGCGAGGCGTGGGCGACTCCCCCAGCAGTGTAACTGTCAGCGCAGCCGTCAGCTCGACGACGGCCTTGCTATCAACGTGCAAGTCCTCCGTATAATGCCGACGACGAAGGCAGTCAGCGACATAGTACCGGTGCATGACGGCCCTGAAAAACTGGTCAGAGAGGGACTCGGCGCGATAGCTGCTCGTGTCCGCCTGGCGCCATTCGGTGCGGCATTTCCGATTGACGTAGCTGAGCAGCGTCGCGTCGCTGTCGAACGCCTTGAGGAACGCGTTGTGCTTGCGCTTGCACTTTTTCGCCAGCTCTGCGGCCTCGGAGTCGACGCCGTGCATGACGGACACGCGCCAGATGCCTGCGACGACGGTGACGGGCAGACCGGACTCGGAGATTGCTGCCAGAAGCGGCTGCACGAGCGGCGAGAAGGCGTAGCTCATCGCGGCGAAGTTGCGCAAGTACAGGAAGCGACGCCGCGATGGCGGGCCGCCCGCCTTGAGGAGCGCGCGCAGCCAGGTCAACGTGGTCGTGTACTGCGCCGCGCGGACCTCTGCGTTTTGAGCATGCTGCGCCTTTAGCTCGTCGAGCGCCTTGGTGCGGGTCTCGACGTCGGATCGGATGGAATCGACTCTGGCTTGTGCGTCGGCGACGTCCTGTCTGAGGTCGCGGAGCTCCTCGTCTTCAATGGCCTGTTCTTCTTCAGCGACTGGCGGCTCTTGTCTCTCGATGGAAGCCGCTTCTTGGCATGCTGGCGGCGCGTCTGCATCGGCGGATGGTTCTTCGTTCGCGCCAACCAATTCGGAATCCTTCGCAGGCACCTTGTCGTCGTCAGCGGCGGATTCGTTGTCCTTGGCCGCGCACTCCGGCACCGAGCTTTCTTCTTCAACCGCTTCGACGGGCTCTTCTTCAGGCTCGGCACGCTTTGCACGACTGATGTAAGCATTGCGGGCCCACAACGATACGAGGAATCTGAACGCACCAGAAGACTGTTGTCCTCTTCGTATTGGGCCACTGCCCGCTTCCGTTTTTCGAGAATGCCTTCCCACTCCGACAAACTTTCGCGGGCTTCGGTCGCAGAGTACTCGAGCGGGTACATAGCGTTGGATTCATCCTTGAGCTCGTAGTGCCGCGAGTACAGGGTCCAAAGGGCGGCGCAGAAATCTAATACGGGCAATCTCAGTTGATGTCACTGGGAAGGCGGCAATGGCGAGTCACTCACCTGCGCCAAGGCAACCGTGCTCTCCGTCGGCGAGGTCGTCAGCGTCGAGAACAATGATGTCGGACTTGAACTGGTGAGCGAGATAGCGCACGGCGGCGTCGACGGCGAGCGGCGAGTCGAGCTGGGGAGTACAGAGCGCAGTCACGCGGAGTTTTGCGGCGTCGAGGGGTACGGCGAGCTCTGCCTTGAGCACGCGCTGCGCAAGGTCAATGAGAACCGGCGACAGGCAGAGCGCGTCTTCAGGCGCAGTCATCTTCGTGTCCTTCACGACGATCGGATGACCGTTGAGCGTCGGCACGACGTTGCGCGTGTAAGGGATGTAGCATTTCTCGAGGAAGGAGGGCGGGAGGTGAATAGAGGGAGCAGATGCGGGAGGTTCGGGCTGGCCGACGGCGACGGCGCTGTTGGCGGGAGAGGACATGCTGGCAGTGGATGTCTGTCGAGTAGAAGGACGAAGGTGCGCAGCTTTATCCTGCAGAAATCGGGCGGGATTACATCAACTGCACCAGGAAATGTGGCGGGCAACGTGTTCGGAACATCGGCGCGCGGGTTAGCGAAGGCGGTGATGGCTGGCCAAAAGGCGTTGACAAAAGGCGACGTCTACACGCATAGCACAGGAAATTGAACGCCAATCGTGCGCAAAATCGCCAGATATGCATGGATAAGGGTGTGCAAAGAACTCCTCCGAGTAAGGCACGATGCAAACGCGAGATGGGCGAGTTGCGGCAGTAAGGAGGACGAAAAGTCGAACAGATGTGGCGGGATGTCGATGATATTATGTACCAGGCCGCCCAGTCATCGTACAGTTTACGTGCATCGAGCGGCCGCGACGGGGCGATATGGGTGCTATTCGGCATGTGAGCTTCTTTATGACCGACGAACAGGTAGCGCAAGGGCCGCAGGAAGCTCACATGGGCGTAAATGACGCATATAGACTTCCATCATGCGCCTACTGGACCTGCATGCTGCGATTTCCTCCGCTGACAACATGTAGTCAAGACGAAGCATTCTAAAACGCAATGCCAGAAACAAGATCATTCACAGGTGACTACAGGCCATGCGTTTGTGGATAGGAATGACCGATATCAAGATGCGCGTCGAGCAGTGACCGTTCTGACCGCGACAAAGACTCGGCGTCTAGAGCGGGACAAGGACAAGGGCGCAAACTCCGCTGATCCGTCGGTTGCCTTTTTCCACGAACCACCAAGCCCGCGCCAAATGGCATCTGTCCTACCTGATAGCTTTGGAAGTGATTTGATTCATAAGGTGCACTTAATCGTGCAGAGCGCTTTTCCAGAGTACGCCGTCAATTCGAGATACTGTGGTGGCCAAGTACTAATCAACATTGCTGCAGCATTGACTTGTCAACACGTTTGCCCGTGAACTTCAGACCGTCTTTGACAAAACCGTGGCCTCAGTGCGAATATAATCACGGCGCATTCGCCAATGTCACGTTCCGAACGAGCTCTGGTGCATCATTTGGGCATTTCTGCCGATGGACAGCATTATCGCAGTCTCGCACGTCTGCAGCGCACGGCGCATGCTGGCTCTGGAATCTCTTCGCCTCTGGTGCGCGCTGGAGTTTTGGTCCTCGATTCACGACCCAATCTACGGCGACTGTTGCGAGTGTGAAGGCGGCGGAGATCTCCGCACCTGCAACCTCAGCGAACTGATTACGCTTCTCCCCGGAAGCTGCGAGCTGCCTCTTTCCTTGGATGTCATCCTTTACCCTGCGGTTGCCGACAGGACCGTGCTATCGCAACTCGGTCCGTTGTTACTGCCGCATTCCCGGCGCTTCGCGACTTTGGATTTAATTGCGTCTAGCTATCGCTCTCCGACTATGTTTTTCTCGCACTTTTCAGAACTTCCAAGTCACCCACCAGCGACGACGGCTCCACCAGCAGCAGCGACGCGGTAAAGACTCTTCTTCTGCCTTCTCTGGAGCGTATGGCAATGCGATGTGGCCTCGGCATTATGCCTCAGTTTCCGACAACATTGAATGACCATATGTCTGCGTGGACGACGTGTCTGCTTATCTGGACCAGGTACCGAACCTGGAACAGCTCGAACTTTGCCTTCCTTATTTCTCCACCCGACTCGATTTCCCTCAAGATTTTGCCCGCCTGAAAAATTTCTATTCACAAATTCCCCTCGTGCGACTAATCGACATCTGCCCCTCAGGCGCCCGCTGCGCCTCCGCGCTTCTCGGGACGGAATATCGGGAGCTTGCTTTCGATTATGGGTCGGACTACCACCACGGCGCGGACGTCTTCGGGATTCTGAACACCATCACCCAACCAATCCGGTTTACGCTCTGCTGCAGACCGCAGGCCATCGGCGCTGAAAAAATCGAGATCAGCGTCCGCGACGCAGGCGGGCGCACGCGCAGCACGATTTTCTTCCCTATGACCGATATCATTGGGTGGGAGGCATCCCTGACTCGCACGATACCCGAGCCCGACGTCGACGTTGGGCTACTGCCTCTGGTCTCTCCCACTCTCACTGCCGGCGTGACTGCGCTCGTCGTCAACATGGCCGAAAGGAAAGAGAGAAAAGTGACGCTGGACGGAATCCCCGTATTCGCCGCGCTTCGGACGCTTGAGTTTTGCCTTTCCGGCGCGCGGTCTCCGCCGACGGAGGCGGAGACGGCAGCTCTCTGCGGCATTGCGCAGAGACTCGTGCAAAATGCAGAGAAAACGGCAGTGACCGATGTCTAGGTCCTAGCAACTGAGCAATACGTCCGTTCGCGCTCTTGCTGCTGGCTGGATGACTGACGACACCGTTCGTTGTTTAGCAACATCGGCGGCAGTGTGCGCACAAGGCGATTACGGGCGATTTATTGCGCCTGCGAAAGATTCTCGAGAAAATTAAACGAGCAGGTCCCGGGTCGTAAATAGATGGTTGCGCGAGACGCACATCGCCAGATGTAGGACCTAGAGACAAGCGTACCGATCCCAGATGGAAGCAACATCGGGCACCGGGCGGCGGGCGAGCAAGGACCACGTTGTACATCGACATTTGGCAGCGCGCGCGGAGGAAAGATCAGCGACGCGATGTGCGCGCTAGTTACGAGCAAGAGCCGGGAACGTGCTGGTCCATTGCCCGCGAGATGCAACGAGAGCAAAAGACGATGAGCGGAGTTCGGCTATCCGGACCGGGATACAATTTAGACCTTGGCCTCGTCGACAGCTATCCTAAACTCCCAACACTGGCGCTACAGTCCCGCCTGTATGGCCATTCTGAATTCTTTGTCTCAGGTGTATCGGGGCACTGCATCCTCATGTTTCGTTAGCTGGCGCAGTCCCGGAACGCGTTGACATCTCACTTTCCGCTTGCACTTGCTTCTGTCGGCCTTCTAGACGTCATTAACGCCATCAGCGCATCGCTCGGGCACTGCCGCAACACCCGGATGACGAGCTGCCAGAAGATCAAAGGCGGCGACGCGCGAGCCTCAGGTGCTGAATGGTGGAGCATTCTTGGCAGCAGGAAAGACCTCGCTGCTCTGCGCCATGTTATCGTAGTCCGGGATAGCTGCCCGAACAGAGTCCCGCTCGTCACTGCTGGCTCACTTACCGCGTTCAGTTCAACTCGATTGGTCAATGCTCCGGTCAACGCCCGTTTCGGATTTCTACCACTGTGTAAAGGCCCATGGGAGTGGGAATGCTGTGCGCATTGTAACATTCTTCTGCATATTTAGCCCGCATCTACATGCTAGCTGTCAGCTCACCCCAGGAGACCTGGTTGAATGTCTGCTGCCTTCACGTTCGGCTCACTTGGGGACATCGCGACGATTTTGCAGCTCGCATGGCAGCTCCGCGCCGTGCTCGACGGAGTTAACGGTGCCTCTGTCGAAATACGAACGCTTCTCACGGACATCGATGTCTTCGTAGTTGCTCTGCAGGATATTCAGGGGGCAATTGAGCGGAGGCGCAGAACATTGAGGCCCGATGTCATCAACGGCATCGGCGCATCGCTGGCGCGCTGTCGCGAGACCCTGCGCACGATCTGCCAGAGGATAAAGCGTAACGAGGCACAGATGTCGGGCTCTACATGGCAGAAATATTGGGGAAGCACCGCGTGGGGCATCCTTGGTTGCAAGAGGGATGTCGAAGTCCTTCGCCGACGCCTCATTGAACACGTCAATACAATTCAGACATACCTCGCATTGTCACAAGCGTTAGTTTCTCGCTCATATATCCTTATTCCAGCTGACCTGTGGTCGCAGCAATGACCAGGATATGATTTTGCACCATTTGGGTGCACATGGAGATACTCTCCACCGCATCTATGGCATCGTTCAAGATATACAGGAGAGGTTCGATGTCGGGGTACCGACGTTTCGCTTCTTCAACCAGGAGTCCGGGAAATATTGCCTTCCTCTAGCACGGACATCCCTTCAGGTTCGATCAGACACGGGTAATTTGTCGTCAGACGGGAACTGATAAATGTGATAGAGACTCCGAGAGGTCTGGATGGCCTACACTGATTTCGACATTCATCTCCACATCGAGAAGCGCCGCAATATGCCATGGGAGGAGGCTCTAGACCACCTCCAATGCCAGTCGACTGAGATATTTATGTGGGTCGACTGTATTCGCCAGCAAACAAATGCTCACCTCTTCCAGGTCCTGGGCCTTCCGTACAATTGATTGCATGTTCTTCAGGGACGCTTCTTTTGGACAATGGCAGGTGCTTGTGTACACGGCTAGTTTTGCATCCGACGACGATCTCATCTTCAAACGTCTGCTCGAACGGAGACACATGACAGGTGAATCCTGCAACTGCACCACCGGGAATTGCAGTACGCTACACGCGAACTATCGCGAGCGCGACCAGCGACGCAAAGAGATGGCCCAACTCTACTCGGAGGCAGCAGGATTGCTTGCGGACACCATCATCGCTATTGAGCCTGACTTCGACCGAACGAAGTTGGCGTATCTTATATCCGACTTATTCCATCGCTTGCCCTCACTGTAAGTGCACTTACTGAACGTCTCTGCCGTTCTTAGTGACGATCGCGCCCCAGAGATTACATCCGTACTATGTGGATGCCCAGTCTCGGCGCCAAATCTTTCACATCGGCTGAAGCGGTGCTGGAGTCCCTGCGCGCCGCTCCCACTATCCCGAAGTATGGTCGCAAAGATAACTGTGACTTTGAGTTTCTGGCGGTGAGCAATCAATCTGGTTACAATCATTGAGCACAGACGAATTGTGACCAAGGCACTGGACCCGAGCTTGCGATTTCAAGAGTCATATGTCAAATTCTGGCCCTACACAGTTGACATGACCTTGCTTACCCTGCTCGTAGAAAAGGTAAACACATCTCGCGCAGACGGGGGGATATAATACGATAGTTAACCAGCCTGGTGCACAGTGTCAGTGTCAGTGGCCTCGCGATTGACGGAGGGGAACGATGCCACTGCTTATTTCAGTCCGTCAATGCGTCTGGCTCGGGCAGCACTAGAATTCCATCGCACCTACTCTGCTGTAATGATGTTGACAATGGAGCCAAACGTAACGAAGCCACTGGTGAATCAGCTCAAACCATTCGGAGACCCAGAGCAAGTTCAATCTCCAGAGCGCGCGGCACAAGACTTGCGAGAACGCCAGTGTTCGTAAAACTGGCCGCAGTTGAGCTCACGCGGTCCGCGTTCCAGAGCGACATCCTTGGGGTATCTAAAATAATAGTGCATGCAGTGAGAATTGAAGCAGAGAAATGCAAAGAACAACACGCATGGTCTGGCAGAGTTCTAGGGTGAACGCGATTTGAAATCACAAACTGATGATTTTTGTATGGCCTAGCGCCGTCAGGCTGCAGGTAGGGAGTCCGAACATATGCAGCAAGCAGTGGGCCCATAGATGGACAGTCCGTGTCACGTAGCTTGCTCTCTGGTGGTGGCCACGGCGAAGAAGAGACGAGCGGCACCGTGCTTATCAACTCCGCTCCAGAACTTTGCTTTCGCCGCCATCACGACAGATGCGCAGGCGTTGAGTTTGCCCGCAGGCATCGCACGCTGCGCCGCGTCGCGCTCGACGTAGACTGCGTTGCACTCTGCCTAGGCACACCACGAAGCGCCCGCGTGCAAAGCTGCTGCTCCAAACACCTCGCCAGCGCGCGACGGTCACACTGACGGCTCGACACGCGTGGCCGCGCCAGACTGCAGACAGAGAGAATCCACTCACCAAGCACGATCGATATGTCGGCAGTCGGTCCACCACTTGGCGCCCAGTTTGACTTCCGAGCATCTAATCACTGCGTCTGCAACAGGCGTTAGCTAGCGCGAAGGAAAATGAGCGAACTTGAGGATGGCAGGCGCAAACATTTTAAAGGACACTGCGAATTGCGGACGCGAACACGCGACGTGCGCGGGCGGACTGGGAATGGGATAACGTGTGGCGGCGGAAAGCGACGGTGTCTGCGCGCAGGGAAGGGGCGCGATAACCAAGCCGGCGACGCGCGCGGTCAGGATAGCACGCGCGCACAGAAGGGCGCACAGGGACGTGATGTGAACCCGAGCTGCGGGTGCACGCGCGATACGAGCCGCGCGGAAAGCCGTCGCAGCGGGAGCTCATCTGAACGCGCGTGCCCAGTGCAGGTGCAACGGCGGACACAACCGGCGCGCGTGGATGTGAACAGAATGCCGCCTGCCATGCAGACGACGAGCGTGGGTCGCGAAAGGCGCAACTGCAAACATGAACCAGCTGCGGGCGCCAGCGTGGGCTTGAGCGTTGATGTGCACGTCATGGAAACCGCCAGAGCGCAGGCGGGGCGCGTGAGCGCGAAGGCGCGGCGTGGCGAAGGGCGGCAGACGGAGACAATGAGCGGGAATGGAGATGGATTTCGCGAAAGCCGCACGCGTGTGCCAAGGAGGGAACAAAACAGCTTACGGCGCGGGAGGACAGAGACATGCTCGCTGGAATGACGACGCGCAAACACGGCGTATATCGGCAGATGGGCGTCACGCACTGCCCTACAAGACGCAAGATACTCTGCGGGCGGGCAGGACGAGGAACGCGGTCGGCCCCGGCGCTGGGCGCGGTGTTCGGCTCGCTGCGAGGCATGCAGCATCACCGCTCCGGCGTACGCGTCGCGCGAGCAGTGACGCTAGCGCTCAGCGTTCTACACCGACGCCGATGCGAGACGAGCCGGCGCTGATGAAGGCGGGCTGAGCGGTTCACGGAATCTCGCCTCGCCAGTGGAAACAGAATAGAAATGAAAAGGTCGATACGCACGAGGGCAGGTTAAAGACCTAATATCGGCACGTCGGCATGACCCTTTTACGATCTGGGAGTGCGCTGTGTCTGGTTGCCGCTGCTGAGCCGTTCGTCGTCCGAATCGTTCGTCACTGGCGAGCTCAGGGCGTGCACGTTCCAGAATTTAGCGTCGGGTGCCGCTCAGAGCGCACTAAGCCTGTATTTATGAATAAGGAATAATAATAATAAAAGTAAAGGAAAGCACGAACAGCTTGGCGGGTAGTGCGCGCGATTTGGATTTGAGGACCCGGAGCGCGTAATTTTCTGAATGGCCGTCAGATCGCGCGCTATGAACCAGTATGACTGCAACGTACCGTGGGCACATGGCTGGGCGTTCGATGCCACGTAGCTCGCTCGCAAGCGGTGGTCACGGCGAGAAGGAGAAGAAGCGCTCCGCGCTCTGCAACTCCGCTCGACCTCTCTGCTTTCGCCGAGTTACGAGCAAGAGCCGGGAACTAGTGCTGGTCCATTGCCCGCGAGATGCGACGAGAGCAAAAGACGATGAGCGGAGTTCGGCTGTCCGGGATAGAATTTTGACCTTGGCCTCGTCGCCAGCTGTCCTGAACTCCCAACACTGGCGCTACAGTCCCGCCTGGATGGTCAGTCTGCATCCTCTGTTTCAGACGCATATGCGCGCTGCATTCTCCCGTTTTCAATGGCTTGCGCATTCCGGAACGCGTTGACGTCTCACTTTCCGCTTGCACTCGCTTCTGTCGGCCTTCTAGCTTTACGCACTTCCCAAACATCTGAACCCTGAATCCAGTCTCGGGTTTCCTCTGCTCCTCCTCGACACCGGGACCCGCGGAACTCGGACTGTGCTTCCCTCTCCCTATATCACCGCACGATAGATATGTTAACAGCAGCTGCTTTCGCACCCCGGGTCCTTGCGAATGTCAGTGGCCTTTACATTTGGCTCCTTGGGCGACATTACGACCGTCCTGCAGCTCGCGTGGCAGCTCCGTGCAGCGTTTGACGACGCTGCCGGCGCATGCGCCGAGATTCGGTCGCTGATCGCGGACGTCGACGTCTTCATCCATGCTCTGCAGGAAATTCAATTGTTCGCTGAGCGGCATCGGAAGAGTCTGCGCCCCGATGTCATCAACGGCATCGGCGCATCCCTCGCGCGCTGCCAATCACGTGGGTTAGTTAGTTGGTCGGCTTTGACCTTCCAGAATTTTTTTCATCAGCCTGTTTGAGCACTTCCAAACCAGACAGAAACATTCCAAACATTCTTTCTGCATGTCTGAACATGAGTACAAGGCTACCAGAGCTTATAGTCCTACTGTCTGGGACCTGCTGAAGTTGGGCCCCTTTGAGGTTTGATCGGATCTGCCGTGATTATCGACAATATAGATCCGAGAATACTAAATCGGGTATATCCGGAAGCAAATAGTTAGTTAGTCCAGCCCGTTGAGGCTGACAAGAAAATACGACGTGATATGCTTACGAAAAAATCTGAAGGCCCCTTGCGCGCTGCCGCGACACGCTGCGCACGGTGCACCAGAAGATCAAACGCGCCAACACACGAGTCACGGGTGCTGAATGGCAGAAGCGCTTGGTCAGCGCCACGTGGAGCCTTCTCGGTAGCAGGAAAGACGTCGATGCTCTCCGCCAGCACCTCGCCGAGACGTGATGCAACTATACTTGGGACTATCTCAGGCGTCCGTCGCTTTCTTTATCGGTTCTGCATCCATATGGGTCTTACAGTCCTCTTATGTTCTTAGTCAAAACCAGAATGCAATTGGGCGGAAGCTTGACCGGCACGGCGTCACTCTCGAGCGCATATGCGACGTGCTACATGACATACAAATAAGGCTTGACGTGGGCGCAACGTTTTCCCCTGTCAACGTCTCTGGCGCTGAACGACCGCCGTTTGCACTCCAGGTAGCGTATACCGTTGTTAACAATCGCGCGGTGTTGTCAATTACGATGTCGTCCGTCTCATGCGCATTGACAGCGGGTCTGCGACGTTTGGATCAAGTTTTCGGAGCAATGTGTCAACAGCATTCTCCATCGGCGCTGGGCGACAGCGCGGGAAGAAGTCATATCCCCCGGCCATACTCTCTCGACGTAGGTCATCACTGATCATGAAATACTCGAATGCTCATTGTTTTTCGTCAGCATATGCGACATGCACGTTGAAGGCTTTTCGCCAGTTTCCCAGGGACACGTGCGCCTGTGTCTGGCACTCGAGACATTCAACGACGTCGTCGGCATCTAACGCGTGCTTAAGACGATACGCGCCGTTGCCGATCATGGGGGCTAGCTGATGCCTTGCTTCTGAATTATCTCGCATGTGCAGAGGCAGCAACATTGTCTGCTAAAGGTCTGCTTTCGGACGACCTTCACATATACCATAACCCAAGGGGTACGCACTTGTTAAGCGCCCGGAAGCAACCGGGAGGGGAGGGTCCCCCGAAGATGCCGTTAAGGAATTTTTTTATTATCTTGAATTATTTTTCAGCAATGGTGCAGAGACTTGATTGAGATTTTATGAGGTCATATTACCTACCTCAAAGCATCCCATGTGGGTAAAGCAGCTGGATTCACAGAATAGCACTGAGCAGTCCGTTTTGGGCACATTGCCTCCGATGCCGGAATCAGACCGGACGGCCGTGTACCATGGATTGCAAAGTTAATCACCTTACAGAGTGGCTGGGTAATCTCAGAAGGAGTATTTGATAATTAGGTTGGTATTGGAGAGAGATACCATTGGCTTGGTGACATACAGCAGGCCAGGGGCAGTACAAATCCTCTTCAAACGCTCTCGGCAGGTCTGCTGAGTGAAGTCGCGCCCAAACAATAGTTCTTATCCGTCTCAGCTCTTGCATTAATGGTCTCATTAATATCCACAGTCGGTAAGTGGTGCCAATTCCCTGGTATTACGGTGTGTACAACCTCACAGGTGAGCCTCGGGATCAATAAGGCCTCCCAAATAGGGAACTGTCACCTGTCAGGTCACGTGACAGAGGGGGAGGGGGTCACCGAAGAGGCGTTATGGAGTTTTTCGGGACGGTGCAGGAATTTTTTTTTTGCCACCCCCTTGCCATAACCGGCGTGCTACGATTCTGAAAAGAAAGTGTGACTAATCTCAGGTTGTTTATCGATGTCCTTTGCTGTAATAATGTCCGTACTACAATACTGAAACCTGACGATTTCAGTGGCCAAGGAGAATCCCGAAGCAGAATAGAGTGTGCCGAAGCTGAGAGCGTCGCCGAGCTTTACAACTCCGCTTCCAATCTTTGCTTACTGTAGAGCTAATAATTATTACCGCGTCACGCGTCACGGAGGCCTCACGGCCCGGTAATAAATGTGTTTTGTAACGTGTCACAGGCCTCTCCTGGTAACAGGATGTCACGGTGTTCAGGCAGTCAATTCCTCACTTAGGACTGTCGGGAGCGGCGCACCTTCGGCGCGCAGGATGTATAACTACAAAACCAGCAAATCTCACACTATCCCTCCAGAATCTCAGTGGTCAACACCATGATTATCACTGCAGAGCCTCCTCAGTCATTTGGGATTTATCTTGTGTGTTTCCAGAGCATGTTCAGATAAATCCAATGTGATTCCGGAACACCAGTATGTACAACAGATAGCATATAGTGAATTGAGATAAATCAGAGTGAGTACACACCAGATGTCAGCATGGGCATGCACGAGTGGATGGAATATGTTGGGATAAAAAGAGTTGCAGATCGCGCGAAGAAGATGAAAAAAGATTTGGGATAAATCGGGATAAATTCAGACGAATATCGCGCAAACCAAGCAAAAATGACATAGGATAAGTCAGGATATATCCAATCGAGATATATCCCAAAACGGGATATCAGGGAGGCGGAACGATCATCCCGGAGTCAACGGGTATCGAGATAAATCCCAGCATGTTCCACGGCATCAGCAAACGAGATAAATGCCGTCGATGCAAACATGGGCAAAAGCAAAATGTGGCAAAGGCGAGAAATAAAAATTAGCAAGCATTGACAATATTCTGCAAAACTTCACGCACGCTTTATATGGGACGGCATAAAGGCTGAGTGCACGAGCGCTCAGTGGGCCACGCGCGCAGCGCACGGGCCGCTGTGCTGCTGCTCGGCGGCATCCGTCAGCAAAAAATCGACAAGGCAGAGGGGGCATTCGGCCGTACCGATAGCGCGTTGCCGTGTGCGCGCGACGAGTGCCGCGACAAGTGTAGAGCGCCAGCCTATATGCAGCAACAATGACGACAGCCGCGGAACGATGGCACCGCCCCAAATGGAGCGACACCGACGAGTAATAGAAGAAGCGAGCGACCTCCAAATGGAGGCCGCACCACAGGGTTGTCGCGGCAGGAGAGAGCAAGAGAGCTGGCGGAGAATGAAGTCGGCCGAACCTCTCGCTGTTACCCGTTCCCCGCATCAAGCTTGGCGTCGAACAATACAATGACTCTTGTATTATAGTGAAAAGGTGGGCCGGTGACAAACGGATCAAGCCTCAGACCTTCTCCCTACGATGAGCAGTCCTCGTAATGGTGTTCCAATTGCTGCAGGTTGCAGCACCGCCGGATAACGCTGATAAGTATCTGCATCACGTGTGGCAGAGGTTGCACCAGTTTGCAAGAGGCAGAGAATTGCTGAGACGTGTCGGATTCGCGTGTGACGGCAGTGGAGCAGTTGCAAGACGTGCGCCAGCATCCGGAACAATGCTCCTCATCTGACCAAGGCTCGCAGTCTGAGAGGCCATGGAGAGTTGAGTAGCCACGATGTTGCCTGGCGATGTGGACGGTCGTTGTAAAGGTGCTCCGCCATTAGTGAAAGCAGCCTGCACTTTGTATGATAACAACCGCTTGTCCATACACTTGTCCATAAGCGCCGGTGTCGAGATGGTCTCATGATTGCTGGATAAGCGCCGGTGGTGGGAAGAGGATAAGCGCTGGCATCTCGCCGTGCAGCCGTGATGAGATATATCTTGATTGCACTCAGATAATTACAATGTTCTTCATGCCGCGTCGTGGCGCAGCACATAATACATGTATGTGTTCCAGAACACCTTAAGATTTATCTCATGTGTTCTACAGAACACTGGAGATAAATCTCAAGTGACTGAGAGTCTTGCACTGCACTGTCCATATCAGGCTTTCAGATACCTGAGGAGACCTGGAAACAACCCTGAAATGGATCATTTTACTCAAGGCATCTTTCTCACAGTTTAGTTGTGCTTTGTCCTGCTGAGAACAAGCTGAGAAGTACCAATTCAGCGATTTTTTTCTCAGCTTGTGTGGCAATGTCACATGTCACGGGCACCCCAAGGTAATGTCTCCGACATGTCACGGCCCAACGTCCCCGGTAATAATTATTAGCTCTACAGTACGCCGCCATCAAGACAGTGCCTACGCGCTGCCGCGCTCCCGCTAGCTCCAGAGCGACCGACTCTGAACTCTCTCTGTGTGTTGTGCCCTACCGGTCATCTCGAAAATTAGGCTATAAAAGCCGAATCTATTGCTGGACTGCTCTCGTCGCCCGCGTGTTGTTCTTCGGACGGCTGCTACGGGCAGCGCGCGCTCGCTTTGTGCCTGATCGCGATGTATCAGCGGGAACATTGCTCCCGTCGGCCCAAGTGCCCACGCAGCACCCATCGTTGACAATTTCAGCCTGGCCATCTCGCTTGAAGGGCGCCTGCTTCGCTCAACCTTGGTTACCGCCGTCCTTACAGTCTGATTAACGACTTGGACGACCCGCATCGTCTCCGGTGGTTGCTATTGAGATTCTGGCGGCCACCGGCTCGATGTCAAACAGAATTCTGGCGCGAGCGCGCGCGCTCGCCCCATCGCTCCGTTTGCTTGCAGAGCGTCTCTACTGAGCTCTGTAGCGGCCTTCCCGCTCTGCCGGCGCCAGAGTCGTGTATCCCGCGCTTTCTATGGTTCTCGAGTTTCGCAGACTGCGTTCCCCGCTCGTGCCGATGTGCAGTTCAACACCAAGCAGGGCTTGCACCCTTCGCTGACTCGTTGCCGAATGAGGAAATTGTTACGGTGCATTTGGACGCGCGATAGTCGCTGTGGCCTAGCGTCGCATGTTTCATCGCCGCCAACGCCGCCAGGTCAGCGCTGTATTGCTCGCGCTGCGATATCACCGCGATGGTGAAGAGTTTGCGACGGTGCAGTCATCGCGAATGCTGTCCGCCTCACTCTCCGGGCTGAGCGAGCTGGGTGCATGTCCTGTCTCATGATCAGTATCCACAACCGTGCAGCATGCTACAGCGTTCCATCAGCACCTCCTTTCGTGGCATAGTACAGCCGAATAGCGAAGACACCGCGGGCAAGCACTGGATCTGTGACGCCCGCTTTTCCCGCTTATCGACGCCGCCCCAGGCTGCCACAAACGGACATGTGCCGGTCATGTTCCGGTTTGCTTACCCAACTCCTGCTGCAATCCGGCCTGAGATAGCCAGGCTGGCCCGCTCCTCGATGGGCTCGGTACTGAGATGACATCGACTTCCGGGAGAGTGGTCATGTGTTCTTGCTGTGCGACTGCATTTAGTTTGACGGAATGCGCTTTCGGGATTGTAGCAGCATAGCACCCGGCCATGACGGGAATGCAGACGCCACTCGTAGTGCACATCATATAAAGTTCTGCTTGGATGTCATGTGTCGCGTTTCCTGCACACAATGTCGGCTGCCTTTACTATTGGCTCTCTGGGCGATATTCTAGGCCTCTTGCAAGTCGCGTGGGACCTCCGCGCGGCACTCGACGAAGCCTCCGGAGCGTCTGCCGAGATCTGGATGCTTATTGCAGACATCGATGCATTCGTCGTTGCTGTGCAGGACATCCAGCGGACGATTGAGCGAAGGCGCAGGGCCATGCGGCCCGATGTCCTCAATGCTGTCGGTGCTGCTCTCGCGCACTGTCGTGATGCGCTACGGAAGATCCAACAGCGGATCGAGAGAGCGCAGAAGCAGATATCTAGCCCTGCATGGAAACGGTACTGGGGTGCAACGGCGTGGAGCATCCTCGGCGGCAAGAAGGACGTCGAAGATCTCCGCCGGCGCCTTGTCGAGCAAGTCAACCTCATCCATACGTATCTGGCACTATCACAGGCGTTTGTGACCTCGTTCGTTGCTCAACCTTGATACTGATGCACTGTAGCGAGGATCAGGATATGATTGTACACCACATGGAACTGCACGGCGCCACTATCGAGCGCATCTACAGCGTCGTTCAAGATATCCAGACCCGATTCGACGTTGGGGTACCATCATTTCGTTTCTTTGACCGCCTCTCTGGGGCGTATTACCCGCCTTTGGCGAGAACATCCCTTCAAGTTGAGTTTGCTCATTGTATGCAGTGTGGTGGTGCGTGACTTGACATAAATCCATGACAGAGACTCAACGACTTCTGGAAAGCCTTTTCTGGTGGCGACGTCGCTACTGACATCGAAAATTACTTCAAAATGCCATGGGAGGAGGTTCTTCGCCGTGTTCAGTCCAAGAGAAGTGTGAGCTTTATGTGGGTCGCATCGCCTTTAGTGAGTTGCCCGACAGTAGTGTTGATTTCTTTGCTAGCTCCCGGCAGAGACTCTTTGATTGGCCAATTGAAGAAGGATTCGCATCCATTCCAGTGGAATGCGTTTTTTTCAAGGAAGCAGCATTCGGAGAATGGCAAGTGCTCGTGTCCGCGGGCCGTGGAAAGGATACCACCGTTATCAAACATTTGCTTGAGCGAAAACACACCATTGGG
This sequence comes from Auricularia heimuer, assembly GCA_002287115.1. Taxonomy (NCBI): domain Eukaryota; kingdom Fungi; phylum Basidiomycota; class Agaricomycetes; order Auriculariales; family Auriculariaceae; genus Auricularia; species Auricularia heimuer. The sequence continues at coordinate 76,433 of NEKD01000057.1, read as the reverse complement.
GTGGCCTGTAACTGCACCATCGGGCACTGCAGTGCGCTACACCGTGAATATCGGCAGCGTGAGCGGCGGATGGACGATACAATTGCCGTCTACAATCAGGCTGCAACTTTGCTCGCCAAAGCTTTCGTCGAGTGGAATCCCAACTGTGATAGACAGAAACTGAGTGACGTCATCTTCAAAATCTTTGACCGCTGCCCTGACCCGTATGTATTTCTCATTGACAAGTGCCTTTCTTCAGAAGCAACTGAAGCACACAACAGAGATTTACTGCGGTCTCAGTGGATAGCCAAAATCGAGACCGGGACGCACGAACTTGAAGACAAGTTGGACCTTTTCTTTGCTACTGCGAATAGCAAGACCACGGAGAAAACCACGCTAGTGGGTACAGGTCTTTGTTCTGTACGCCAAATTGACATCTTGGTGTTGCAATAGGCGTTCAGTATGGACGACGCTTTGCAGTGCAGCTTTCAAAAACCCGAGAATATATCATCTGTCCTGCGTTCCCTCGTCATCAGGGAGGTACGCCTATTACTTTGCATATGACGGACCAAGAATGATTGTAATGATTTACCGACAGGAAACTCCGTATCGCATGGAGGGGGGCTATGTTATACTGAGCGGGTGTCCCATGCTCGACGAGTCGGCAGTTCCCCCGCACTCTCCTATGGCCGAGCGCAACCTAGAGTCTGAAGAGCAAGCATGATCATTATTACGCACGTAATTTCGTGGCTGCAGACATTGAATGCCGTAGGGACAGAACTTGCGGGGATGTAAGCAGGCGCTCGAGTATGCCGTTCCACTCGTGTGATAGCTGTGGCGCGCAGAGCCTGAATCACCAGCCAGAAGAGCGTGCAGTAACTGGGAGCGGCGACGAGAAATAATCCACAAGATAACGCAAGATCTCACAAACGCAAGGTTTCACCACAGCGAACGCGACGGATGACGGGCACGCGTAGCAGGATGATGGAGGCATGTGCTGAGCAGAACAATGAAGAAAAGCGTGGGGGAAACGAGCGCGAGTAGCACGATGCGCGCAGAATCCTCGAGACTGGGACTTGAGCTGTAAGCTGGGAGGATCAGAGCATCGTAGGCGCGAAGATGAAGCGCACGATGTGGGCAAGGAACAGCGGGGCAATAACGGAGGAACTGCGGGCGATGGCCGTCCGTGGGTACGTCTTGAAGGGCGTGCCCGGCGCGGATGTCGAGAGGTACATCAGACGAGCGCGAGCATTGTAAAGTCGCCCGCGTTGCCTGGCGCTCGCTGGCCGTCGACAAATACATATACGCGACGCTATCGGACGTGGACCCTGGTCGTCGGTGCGGCCAATGTGGGCGTTGTGCGAGCGACATGGGTAGAGCGTGCACTGCGGCCAGGGAGCCGATACCACGAGCCGTACGTCACCTGTCGCACGTAGCCTTTGCTCGTCGATGCGTACTATGTCGAAGTTGAGCGAGCGGCAGGCAGAGCGCACCGGCCATGGCGAAGTAGAGCCAACGACACCAGCAGCTATCGTCCGTGCGGTGGCGGTGACGGCTCTGGCGAACCACGATGGCGCAGAGCGTGTCTGACGACGCTGGTAATGCAGTCGCGGCTGCCAAGCAGCGGGCGTTCGCGACGCAGATCTCGCGTGCTGGCCGCAGAGTCGACGCATGGGAAGCTCGCGCCGTACGCGCGATGCAACAGTGCAAATTGACCCGTTCGGCGCGCGCGGTCGTGCTGCGTGCAAGCTGGGGAAGCCTAGACCATTGAGCGCGACGGCGCGGCGTTGTGTCTGCATCGTGCACGCTCGTGCAGCGGCGTAGGAGCGTGCGTGCTGTGCGCGCCGCGACCGGCGGGTTTCGTAGGTACGCGCCATGTCCGTGTCTAGAACGGGGAGCAGTCGGCGATGAGGGCAGTCAGCGGCCAGCGAAGCAGCCCGGGCGCTCGAAATTCTGAGGGATAACGGGCGGGTCCAACGTCCTCCAGCACGGCAGGAACTGGTGTGGACAGTTGAACGGGGACGGAAAAGGACGCGACGCCGACGCCGCCGTTGAACACTGCAGGCCGGGCTGCATGTGCGCGCCCATGGCTGAGCGCAGAGCCCGGGATATCGTCGCGGTCGGCACGCGGTGAAGTCGCTAGCTGTAAAGCAGTCGTGCTCGTCCATTTATAGCGCCAGGCGGCCCACCGACACCAGCTTATAGCGCATGCGACACACCAATATCGGACGCGCAGAGGGGCGAGCCATGTCGGTGCGAGGAATAGGTGCTGCGACCGCCTGGGACACTTGCGTCGTCGCGGATGCGGGTGACGCTGGATTTGCTTCAGAGCGACACCTGTGAAGGCGCCGCCTGGCGGCACAACATGCGGCTTTAGCGGTAGCATCGTAGCACAACGGCGGTGCGCGAGCTGAACGGCGCACACGCAAGTTGCGTGCGCCTCTCGCTCAGGCCAAAGCGCGCGCAACAGCGGTCGCCGTGAGCGGCGCCCAGGAGGCCTGAACGGCAAGAACAACGCATCCCGCGCTAGGCGCCGCTGAACTGGCTGCAGCAGGCCGACTGTGCGGCGGCGGCGCGAGCTGCTCAACAGGGCCGAAATGTTGTGTACAGAGCAGGTCCGCGCTTTGCAACTCCGCTTCTCTCTTTTCGCCGCCATCATGACACCGCGCACGCGCTGTCGCGCACTCACTCGCTGATATGCTGTTGATACTGAGCTGTCCCACTGTTTTCCGCCGTATATGTAGCGTTCAAATCTTCTTATGAAAGCTAAATCAATAGCTTGATACGAATCGCAGGTTGTTCTAGCCAGCCTGCCAACACAACGCTCGACTGGGCGCGTCTGAGTGCCTTTTACTGTCCAATTATTCCATTCAGGTGCGCGCGAGTGGCTATGTGGCCTAAGTGGTTGCACCTCTGCCTACTAATCCGACGTCACAGACACCATTGGAACAGGCACCTGAAAGGCTGAATCCAGTGAGCATTTGATTCCTCCCTAATCCTCAATTTAAAGACGACATTGCGCTGATTCCTGTATTCTGCTCGCGCCCACCGTTTCCGTACCACAGTTCAGCACATAGTCCAGTCTGTGCGGAGAGCCCCTGCTCCCGCGGCCGGCGACTCGACGGCGGTCCCGTATTCTGCTAGCGCTGACTCGACTACAGAAATCCTTCCCGCACGCACTCATGTGGAGAAATTGACGCAACCTCCATGTTCCCAGTACGTACTCTCGTTGGTCGCCAGTGTTCCCTCGTACTCACGCATCCATTCGCTCACAACGGCTTTCCGGCCGCATCGTCCCCATCCGCGCTTTGATCCAGCACTTGTACAGTACATTTTAGTGCGCAATCTGCTGTAATATCTGACACGCGCCCTGGCGATAGCCCTGAACGCTGCACGTGCTGACCGTGCTATCTAATCGTGATACAGGACTCGTTGTGCGTCTCATTGCTCTTGCACTCTCAGCCTTCTATAACGCGCTTGTAGCTCGGCGACAGTCTCGCATAAACCCGCGAACGGAGGTACCTCAAATCGGGCGACCCTACGTTCGCAGCGCTCGCGGCTGCAATATCATCTCTGCGGATAGCACGGGATGCGCAGCATATGTTGCTCATTGTCACGGGCACTCAATTTTCATTGCGCATTCAATGCACCCGTGACGAACAGCTATCGGGAAGCGTTCACTCCATGACAATTGCTGGGCGCGGCCCTAACGACTTGCCCTTCAGGGCGATACGTGCGTGTATATCGCTGGTCTTGCGCCTCACAAGTCTCCCGATCATCACACACCGGAGGCATGCACGAACCGCAATTTCTGGGCCGGTGTTCAAGCTCAATTGATACGTTGCCTGCAGTCAACTGCATGCGAAGCTGTGCTCAGCGTCTTTCGAAGAGCTCGGGTTTGTCCATTGTATGCGGAACAACAACCGACGGAATTCAGAGCGCTGTGCGCCCGCAACCCTTTGACTACTGTGCACATATTTAGCCTACTGCGTTTCTGATCAGTACTGCGGTGCTCTCACTTTCCCACACCTGAGCTGTGGATGATGTCGGCGGCCTTTACATTCGGCTCCTTCGGCGACATCGCGACCGTCCTACAACTTGCGTGGCAGCTTCGCGCGGCACTCGATGACGCCACCGGCGCTTGCGCTAAGATTCGGTCGCTCACCGCAGATGTCGACGTGTTTATCGACGCCCTGCAGAATATCCAAACCTTCGTCGAGCGACAGCGCAAAACGCTGAGGCCTGACGTCATTAACGGCCTTTGTGCTGCACTTGGGCGCTGTCGCGACTTGCTGCGTAGCATCCTGCAGAAGATCAAGCGTGCAGAGGCTCGTTTCTCAGGCTCAACCTGGCAGAAGCACTGGGGCAGCGCCGCGTGGAGTATCCTGGGTAGCAAGAAAGCTGTCGATTCACTGCGTCAGCTTCTCATCGAGCAGATCAATATTATTCAATTATACTTGGGGCTTTCACAGGCGCTTGTTTCCCTCCCTCCCGTTACGGCTTCGCGATGCTGATTCATGACTGTAGACAGGAACAGACTGCAATTGCGAATCAGCTCGACCATGACGGCGCGACGCTCGAGCGTGTGTGTGGCGTCCTGCAGGAGATTCAGGTCAGATTCGATGTGGGAATCCCATCGTTTCAATTCTTCGACGAGGACACAAGGACATATTACGCACCAGTAGCGCGAACATCTCTCCAGGTACAGTTTGTGGTTCGGATTGTGTTATTCTCGGAGGTGAACTATCCATGCTAGCGGCTCAACGACATTTTAATGGCGGCCGGAGACCAGGATATCAGGAGCACACTTGAAAGCCGCGGTGAGGTGCCCTGGGACGAGGTTCTCGACCGCGTTGAGAGCAAAACGCCCGTGCGCTTTCGGTGCGCCATCAATTCACACCATCACAAATAGCGATGCTGACAAGGGATTGCGGCCAGGCTCTGCGATCTTCATATCAACTGCATGTTCTTCAAGGAAGCAGCATTTGGACAGTGGCAAGTACTCGTTGCCTCACGTCCACGGCTGCACAGCTTCTCCAGCCATCTCAAAACCTTGCTCGAGCGGAGGCACACAGTCGGCGAGGCCTGCAACTGCCAAGGGGGGAACTGCAGCGCGCCGCACGAGGATTATAGGAGACACTACGATATATCGCACTTGTACCCTGACGCTGCACGATTGCTCGTCGACATCCTCCTCAAACTCGACTCGGAGCACTCAAAACTCCAGTTGGCTGCCATTATTCTCGCAGCGTTCAAGCAACAACACGCACCGTGCGCGCCGAATCGCACTATTACAGTTCGAATGGACGCTGATCGATCCAGCAGAGACTTTGTCCGCGCCGTTTGGGTGCCTATTGTCAGGCTGAGCAGACCTCCTGTGCGGCCTCAAGCAGCATTGGAACTTCTGCTGGCTGCACCGAGCATAAGCATCAGCACGGACCCGCTTTGGATCGGTCTTCTTTGCAGAATCTGCGCTGGAAAGCGCGTAGATAACAGCTCACAGCTCTGAGTCGTTGTAATCTCACCCTGGCAGCTAACATTGCACTGCGCACGCACGCACGCATACCAAAAACGAACTAGCACAAGATATATTCCCCATAAGCGAACGAGAACGAGACACAAGTCAGTAGCGAGCCAAACTAGCGCAATAAACAAAGGGTAAATGCGGAGGTCGAAGCGGCAGACAGACAGCAAGAATAGTCCAACAACAGACAGTGCATCCCTCCTCGCGCGCCGTTTTACTCGTTCGCGACCTGAACAGGAAAACGTCAGCAAGTCGTACTTAGAGTGAAGGAGACGAAGCGCGAAGAAAGTAGAGCGAAGGAAATGGAGAAGGGCGGCGACCGCGTGAGGCAGTGAAGGGGAGGAAGGGTGCGGAAAAAAGGGAGGCAGTGACGCAGCGAGGAAGAAAAAAGAGCGGCGACAGTCGCGACGAAGTAAGTGGAAAGGAAGGGAGGAGCAAGATAGCGAACGCACCTTGAGCACCCTCCCGCCCTGCGCGCCTGCATAGTCGTCGTCGTCGCCCCATTCATAGCTCGCGCTCTCGTGCGAGCGGCGGAACGGGTTCGGCAGCTCGCCCTCGCTCGTGTTGCCCGGCTGCTGCTGCTGTTGTGCATCAGGATGCACCTTCACATCGGCGGGCGGCGGCGAGTTCGATGCTGCATCCACATCAACATCAAAAAGAAAAACACGTCAGCTTTGAGAAGACAAAGGAAAAAGGCAAAGCAACGCACGATGCGGCGGCGGCGGCGTAGTCGACGACGACGCGGCCAACCCAGCAGCAGCGACGAGCCCGGCCAGGCCGGGCGAGCTCTGCGGCGGCTCCTGCAGCTGCTGCTGCGTCCACCCGGCGCTCTGGTACGTCGGCGCGGCACTGCGCTGGCTCAGCGCGCGGTTCAGCTGCTCCTGGCGCTGCATCTGCTGGTACGCCCCGCGCGGCTCGGGGTACGCCGCGGCCGCCGGCGGAGCGGGCGGCTGGTTGTACCGCGGGTCGGCGTACGGCTGCTGGTATTGCTGGTAGCGCGGGTCCGAGTACGTGCTCGGGTACGACGACCCGCTCGTGTCGCTGTACGGGTAGCTCATCCCCGTGCTCTGCGGCTGCACGTATCCCCCTGCTGCGGGCCGTATCCTCCGCCGTTGTAGCCGTAGTCTTGCTGGTGCGGTTGCTGCGGGTGGTGCTGGTTCCAGTACGCCGCGGCGCCCATGCCCGCCATGCCCGCCGCGCCGGGGTTCGCGTACGGGTGCCCGCCGTACTGCTGTGCGGCGGGCGGCCCGAACTCGTGCATGTCGTACGAGTCTTTGGGTAGGGGGTACCGCGGCTCGTCCCCGCCGTCTTCGTCTTGGTACGCGACGACGGGTGTGGACACTGCGGCGGCGAGGTCGCGGTCGTACCGCTTGGCGCGCGAGCGGCGGATGCAGTTGGTCAGGATCGCGATGACGACGGCGAGCGCGGCGAGGCCGGCGAGGGCTGCGGGAAGGTGTCATTCAATATGATGCAGCGCGGGCGAAAAGGAGAATGAAGAACGCTAACGGCGGGGCGAGAAAGGATAGGAAGCGGCGCATATGCGCGTGAAGCTACTACGAATGCGTGGCGCTGGTTGGTGGCGACAGACAGTGGGCAAGCTACACGACGCTACGGTTGGGTGCCGCACCGCAGCGCCTGCCGACGTTGGAGCGCCGCGAGCCGGTAACGAGCTTAACGCGAGCTGCGCGCGCATGCGGATGCCCAGCCGAGCTGGAGCGAGCAGCTCGACACCCGCTCGCGCGCGCAGTCCGACAGCGCACGTCGGCGCAGCGCGACGGGGACGGAACAGGGCGCGACGCGCGAGATCGGCGCACCAATCTGCGCGCAGTCGAAGAAGCGCGCAGAGGCAGCTCGCACGTGTTGCTCCAGTGCGCGCGACCGTATACTGGACGCAACTGCGTCTGGTCGCGCCCTCCGGCCCCTTGGTCTTTAACTTCGCCCACTCGCAGCATCGCCCTCGCAGCCTGCTGCGGCTCCCACGCTCGTGTATCTGGGGGCCAACCGCGCCCCGCAAGCGCGTGCACGATAGCGGACAGCGGAGCTGGGTACAGCTGCGAGGGCGGCGCTGAAACGTGACCCGCGCGCGCGGTCAAGGGCAGCGCAGGCTTGTGTGACGCATTCGCACGCGCGAACGCGTACCGGACGCGACCGCGCCTGCGCGCACACTTTCGCCTCAATGTGCCTGGACTTCAGCACTGCCGCCCGGTCTGGGCAGCGAGGCTGGGTGTGGCGGCGGCGAAGCAAACACAGACACAGGTGCGCGGGGAAGAGCGGGGCCAACAGCGCGCAGGTGACCGGTCGGTCACGCCTGCAAGATCTCGCGTACGCGCGCACGGGGAAGGAAAGCGGGGCCGGGTCCGCGCGGGCCATGCACATGCGCGCGACGAAGAGCAGCGCAGGCTTGGGTGGCGCCCCTTGTCGGAGAAGACAGGCCATCGCGCGCGGGCATGTTCACTACGCGCCCACATGAAAAGGCGCCCTCCGCGCCATTGCCAACCACGTCCCTCAAAAGCGTACGCGCGGTGGTCGGGCACGGGTGCGACAAAGTGACACCTGCGAGCTGGGAAGAGCAGCGCAGGCGCGCGATGCTGCCATTCCAGCATGAGCGAGCGCGGACCGCACCCGCTCGCGCGCACCGAGCGCCTTCGCCAGCGTGCGCAGGACGAGACCGCGCCTGCTGGTGCCCTCTTCGACTTGGCCCGCTCACAGCAGCCTGGTACGGCGCGCCGAGCGCCATCGCAGAATGCGCGGACGTGTACAAGACGCGGCTAGGTCGGCCTGCTCGCGCCCTGCGGCCCGCCGGACTTCGACCAAGCCCGCTCACAGCATCGCCGTCGCGTCCTGGTACGGCGCGCCGAGTGCCTTCGCGACATAGACACTCCACGACGCGCAGGCCCGACTGCGTCTGCGGCCCGTTGAACCCCGACTCCGCCCGGCACACCAGCAAGCGCGAGGGAGCGCTGTCCAGCCCATTGTGCCTCGACTGCGCTCGCCACGCCCACAGCCACGGAAATGGCAAAACCGTGCTCGGCTGGCGCGATGTCCAGTCTGACACATGCGCGCGGGGAAGAGCAGGACGAACATTGCGGCCACGCAGGTAATCCAGCGCGCGCAAACGCGTACTGGCCTCCGCGCGCGTTGGCATTCAACTTCACCGCCGTCGCGCGACCAGCGCGCGCGACCGCGTCCCCCGCCTCTTTAGCATTCGACTTCGCGCAGCGTCGGCGCGCACGCGCCTTGAGCCATTGCGCGCTATGCTGGTGCGGCGCGAATACGCTCATCCGCGCGGCGAGCCAGCGGGGGCGAAGGAGGAAGGACGAAAGAAGAACGAAGGGAGGACGGGGAGGCGTAAGCGCCGTGGATGACGCGGGGTCGAGACGAGAAGTACGCGCGAGCAGACGAGCGCGAACGTCAAGCGGGAGAGGCAACGGCGCGAACGAGTGCTAGCCGCCGACCGCCGCGCGTGCGCGTAGAGTTGGCATGGGACCACAGTCCGCGCTACGAGACGCTCTGCCTTCGCGCACACCTGGCGGTCTGTCACAGCCGCAACATGTGCCATGCGACGAGCACGTCCCAGGATCCACAGGGCGCAGTGCAGATCGTCACGCGGCCGACGTCTGGACAACGTCTACCCGTTGCGAGCCTGCAACGCCGCAGTCTTCTGCGCATCGAGTGCGCGCAGAAAGTCTGCCCGTTGCTAGCCCGCGGCGCGGGGAGCGAAGCACGGGCGGGTGCATAGGCCCAGACGCGCGCGCAGATGAAACGGCGAAGACGGGCGGGCGATGATCATAGGTGGGGCGGCGGACAGGGATCACGGAGCGTGGAGCATGGAGCATGGATGAACGCCGTGCTGGCGGTGCGCACAGCGATGCGCGCGAGCGGTGTGCGCACAGCGATGCGCGCGAGCGGTGTGCGCACAGCGATGCGCGCGAGCGGTGTGCGCGAGTCAGATGAGCTCGGTGCTCGCGGCCGAGCTGACGACGGAGGCCGACGTCGACGGCGTGTTGTGGAACGGTGAGGGCTGGCCAAGGCGCAGGGGCGGAGTGGGAACGAAAAGATTGCTGGCGCGCGAGCAAGGGAGGTTAAGATGGCGAGCGGTAGAGGCAGCAGGGGCGAGAGGCGATGGACGGCAGACTGGGCAAAAAATGGGAAACAAAACTCACTAAATACGCCCGCAACGGCGCCCTTATTATTCCAAAACCCCTTGCTGCCACCTCCGCCATTGTTATTATCGGGCAGACCGGCGCCGCCGGAGGGGTTACTGCCGACGCTGTCGCCCGGGTCGTCGCCAAACACAATCGAGGTGGTGAATCCGCCGTCGGGGCCGGGCACGGTGAGCGTGGAGCCGGGCGTCTGGGAGGGCGGCAGCGTCTGCGAGTCGGTCGTCGTCGGCGGCGGGCTGCGCACGCAAAACCAGGGCGGGTGAGCACGCGGTGATCATCAGCGGCACGGCGAGAACAGAAAGGACGCACGTTGTGCTCGGCGTGGACTGGGACTGGGTGTCGGACGGCGTCGGGGTGGGCGTGGGCGTTGGAGTGGGCGTCGTGCGCGGCGTCGTCGTCGCCGGCGGCGTCGTGCTGCAAGGGCGGGCGAACGGGGTTTGTCAGCGCCAAGGCCGTTCCAGGGCACGGCAGGACACGCACGGGGTGGTAGCCGGGGCCGTCGAGGGGTGGTAGTCGGCGTCAGGTCGTCGGTGCCTGCGGCGCTGGTGCATCAGCTACTGCTACTGCCAGGGCTAGACGGCGGGCCGTGCGCGCACCTTGGCGGGCAACGACGGCGACGGTTACATGGTGGGCGCGCCAGATGCCAGGCATAGTAGCTGGCGGGGGTGTTTAAAGGAGCGTGTGGCAGAGCACCTCGGCGGTGTCTGGACTTCTTCGGGCTTGCTGGCGACGAGGAGAACCGTACCCCGCCCGGATTGCAGCCGACTCCGCTCTCCGCTCCCGCCCCTCCGCCCCGCCGCTTCCATTCGTATTTCTTACTTATGAAAATCGTTGCTCTCGTCGTGTTTCCATTAAGACTTTTGCTGACCCCAGTCTCGCTCGCAATTAGGGCGCTCTCGACTCGACTCGCTCGCTCACGTGGCCTCTGCGTGCCTCGCCCGACCCCGACCGCGTGCCCGTCGCGCCCCCTGCACGACGCCTTCTCTCGCCTCGCCCGCGCCTGCTCCTCGCGTGCTTCTCCCCGCGCTTCTTGCAGCTTAATCCGTAGCTTTATCGCACCTTAATCCGACGCTGCTGCTCGCGCCCAGCGAACACCTTCGACCTCGAGCTGTCGCACGCGCGCTTCATATACCCTTCGCAGTTCCTGTCAGCTGTGCGCGATGTGTTGTAATTCTCCAGTTCTCGCGGTCGGATATAGTAGCTTGCGAATCTCGCGCATGACAGGCGGCTTAGCTGTCTCTCGCTCTTCGCCCGTCCGCGTGCTTTACATAGATGTCCCTCACTTAGCCGCACCGTGACATCGCGCGTTCGCGCTCCTGTCGCTCATCCGCCTTCGACGCTCGAAATCTTGCGCAGGCTCGTCGGTTCCTCGCCACTGGTACCGGTGCAATCTGCCCTTCATCCCCTCTGTGGTCTCCCGCGCCGGCACTGATTACTCCACCATTTCTTTCCCGCACGCACCCTGCTCCTCGATGCTATGCTATGCTTCTCCCGCAATTCTTGGTTCCTGTCCTGGCGCTTCTTGCAGCTGCATCGCACCTTAAATCCGACGCCTCCAGCAAACGCTGAGACCTGGGGCTCGCGCTTGCATATGTACACACTGGAGTGGTCGACCGCTCTTCTGGATCTGTTATGTTATGTTTGACTACAGCGTTGCGAACTTATCTCTTCTGAAAACACGTGACTCACGCCACTCAGATTCACTTCAATCTCGAGTTCTCGTGACGCGCTCGGACCTGCGGTCAGCGTGAAGATCGACGCGCATTCGTCTATCCACGCGACGACATTGCGCTAGCTCACCCATTTTTCCTTCATCCCTGTGCATACTCCTATACTCGCCACATGCTCACTACTCCCTCGGAACTGATTATTTGTGGATTCCACGCGCGCACGTGCGCGGGTTGCTTCACTATTTCCTCCGTGCCCGCGCGCGCCTGGACATGCTCCTCGATGCTCTGCTTCCCCCCGCATTGCGATTCCTACTCCCCGCTTAATCCGTAGCTGCCTCTTCCGCGTCGGACTGCGCATGATCCAGGATCCCCGAACCGACCGGCGTGTTGGTCGTCCTGCCGCTGTTCTACTTCTCCTCAGTAGTTTCGCCCGTTTTCTACCTCTCTGACTCTGAGAGTGCGACCTCAGGCGGCGGAGCAGCTGATATATATATATGACTTCGTGCTTAATAAACGGTAGGCGCGAGCGGAAGACTGGATTCAGCGCAGGGTCGTAGGTAAATTGAGTCTGTATCTGGCGGGAAAATGCGCAGGTCGGATTCAGGTTATAGGCTGAGTGGCCAATAAAAGGCAGCCAGCGGCCCCAAGTCGAATGTTGCGTTCGCAGTCGAACTACTCTATAGCCTGCGATACGAGTCAAGCAATTGATTTAGCCTTCATAGAGAGATTTCGATTTTACCTATGCGGCGCAACGCACTGTAAGATCGAAGTGCGCGACAGTGCATTGGAGAAAACAGAGAACTGGAGCGGAGTTACAAAACGCGGTGCAGCTCTTCAAGTTCTCTTCTCGCCGTGACCACCGCTTGCGAGCGATCGAACGTCCACCCATGTGCCCACGGTCACGGTGCGTTGCAGCTGTTCTGGCTCCGAGCGCGCGATCTGACGGCCATACAGACGATTTACGCGCTCCTGGTCTTCAATTCCAGATCGCGCGCATCACCGGCCAACGTGTGCGTGCTTTGCTTTGCTTTGTCGACCTGAGTTATTTATGCGGAATTCAGTGCTCTCTGAGCGGCACTCGACGCTAAAGACTGGAACGCGCACAGCCTGAGCTCGCCAGCGACGAGCGACTCCGACGACGAATGGGTCAGCAGCGGCCACTGGACACAACGCACTCCTAGCTCGTGAAGAGGTTGTTCCGAGGTGCCGATATTGGACCTTCTGCTGTCCTTGTAAGTATTGTTCTTTTATTTTCTCTTCCATTTCCACTGGCACGACGAGAGTGTGTGGACGGCTCAGGCCCGCCTTCATCAGCGTCAGCTCGCCTGCAGCACGCTGAGCGCTAGTTTCACTGCTCGCGCATCGCGTACGCCTGAGTGGTGGCGCTGCGTGCCCAGCAGCGAGCCGAACACTGCGTCCGGTGCTCCGCGCTGCTCGCCCTGCCCGCTCGCAGCATATCTTGCGTCTTGCAACGCTACGCGCGTCGCTCAGCTGCCTATTGGCGCTATGATTGCGCGCGCGTCATGCCAGCGTGCACGTGTCCCTGTCCTCCCGCGCCGTATGCTGTCTAACTCTCGCGCCCCTTCCGCATCCCTCGTCATCATTCACACCCGCCTTGCCACGCGCGCGCTACATTCATTCCGCGTCAGCCAGTTCTTTTCCCATTCCCGCTCAATTTTACAACCTTCTGCCCTCCGTCATGCCGCGCGTTCACGCGCACGCGCCCCGTCTGCACATGCTGTGCCCATTTGCATGTTGCCCATATCTGCACCCAGGTCAGCGCTCGAGCCTGCGCCCTTCGTTCGCAAGTGCACGTCATTTTGTCCCCGGGCGCTGCCTCATTCCTGTCCGTTGTTTTACCTGCGCCGGCCATGCACCCCTGCTGTTCCAGTATCCCCGCGCCATTTGCATCCCGCGTGCCGTGCAGCTCTCTCTCTCTCACGTCACGTCCTTGTGTACCCCGTACGTGTATGCTGTCCTGGCTGCGCTCGATTTTTTCGGGCGAACCTGCCCTTCGAAGTCACTGGCAGCTCGCCGGCTTGGTTCGCGCGCGGACACCGTCCCGAGTGCAAACGGGCTGTTTCCGTTCGCCTGCGCTGGTTGCGGCTTTGCGTCTGGCGCGCAGCTCTGTTCTGTTTGCACTTGCTCGCTTCTTTCCCGTTTGGCCTCGCCGTTCGCTTTGAAGCTCGCTCGTCCTTTCTTCTCGCTATGGCTAACGCTTGTTGCAGACTCGACGATGTACTGGGCGCGAACTGCGGCCCGAAGGCCGACATACGGAGCACGGCGTGCTTGGTGAGTGTCTTTCTGCCGTCTGGCGCGTCCATTTGCCTCGAGCGATGCGCCTGGCCGTCGCGCGCCGGCGAGGTCCTTAGCACAGGAGCTTTGCGTGTGGACAATACGTTGTGTGGATGCAACTCGGTGTACCTGCATCGCGACGCGGCGCAACCATCGAAGCTTGAGCACGCGCTCCACCGCGCTTCTGCTCGCTGTTACTCGCGCCGTTGTTTGCGGTAGCGCGGCGCTCGTCCCTGCCCTCACACTCCACCTCGCGCTCTCTTCACATGTGCCGTCAGTCGCTCACGCCCACATAGCTCTTTAGCCTCATGACTAGCAGTGACGGCCGCGGTCCTCGAAGGACGACGGCCCCTTCGCGCGGATCAGCAAGCTCGTCCGTGACTTGCCCAGCAGCCTCGCGCGCTCGGACAAGCTCAGCAGCAACTTCTTGAGGTGAGCTCTGTTTTGCATCTGCCCTCGGTCGCTCGCTCGGAGTACACCATTCACTGTGCGCGCTACATCAGCCGCGTGCTCGCGCGCGGTACGCTGCGTCGGTGCCAGTCTCGACGAAGGACGCTACAGCTTCGCCTTCGCTCCTCTTCCCTCGTTCGCGCGCGTTCCTGTGCTGACGCGCTGCACTACAGGGGATCTGCTGCACGTAACGACTGGGACGACTACGCCTCTGGACGCTGGAGGACGAGCCTCCCGACGAGTACCTGGTCGCTGGAGGACGAGCCTCCCGACGAGTACCTGGTCGCCTGCGCGACGAGGCGCTGCGCGTCGCGTCCCTCGTCGCGCCCACCCGCAGGAGCGGGCCAGCACGCGTGAGATGCGGGCCAGCACGCGTGAGATGCGGGCTCGGTGCCGAGAAGCACTAGAGGCGACATGGGGAAGCGCACCCAGCCGCCAGTCGAGGACGAGTCGAGGAGGTCATGGAGCGCGGGGGTACGGGAGGACGGGGGAAGCTCGTAATGAAGCGCTGTGTCATAGCGGTACGTGCTGTGTTCGCGACAATGTCTTGCCTTCCCAGTTGCAGCATCCGTTTTGCTGATTTTTGCGCTGTTCAGAGCGGTATAAACGTGGTGAACTCAAACGCAATCCCGAGCGGCATGTGCGGGCTGGTTGCCCTTGCGAGGGAATTAGAGTGAACAGCGTGACATTTGCGCGATAGCGAGACAAGAACATTCTGTAGCATCTAAAATGAGTCTGTGGGCCAAGCGCCCTGGACTTGGCGCCTGAAATCGTTGCCGAGGACGTCTCTGAGCGACGCGTGGTCCCAGTCCAACGTCTGCGGGGCGGAGACAACCACCTCGCGCTCCGTGAAAGGCAGCGCGAGCTCGGAATGCTCCAGGCCGCCTTCGTTGAGGTATAAACACGAAGGTTGCGTCTCCGGAGCGAAGTGCGGCGTCTGGAAGTAGAAGTTGGCCTCGTTGCCGTTTGAGAGAGGGTGGGCGAAGAGGGAGTCTATGAGCCACGGGTCGAGCGCAGCTGGACTCTTGGGCGGCGACTCAGTGACTGAAGCTGATGGAGTCTCCGTAGCCTGCTATGAGATATTTGAGGTGTTGTTCAGAACTGACTGACGCGTGGCCGACCTGAATCGCTGTCCCGTTGGAAGCCTGCGCCTTCAGAGACGCAAGCTCCTCATACACGCACGCGAGCTCGGCACGCAGGGACGCGCAGTCTTGACACGTGCGGCCGCGGGCGGTTCGGCGGTCTTTTTCAACCGTCCATGTGCACTACGCAACATCAGTTTGCTTCGAAGAGGACGTAGAAAAGAGCGTGACGTACGGGCGTGCCCCGCTTGAGGCATCTGTTGCACGCTGGACGCGTCTCGTCGCATTTTATCTTTCTGCGGGTTGCGGGCTGCGTTCAGCGGAGGAAGCGAGAACAGGATGCGCAACGAACTTCGTTCGGCAGCCCTCGCAGGCGCTGGACGCATGAGAGCTGTTTCTCCCCGTGCGCGGCTCTGGAGAGAGCGAGGAGTACGGCGTAGGCATTGAGGATGGCTGGAGCGGCGACTGATGAGAGTGGGGAGGCGGAAGGAAAAGCTCGGGCTTGGACAAGTTGGACTTCTCCGATCCGCGCCTCTTTTCTTACACCGCTTGCGTACGGTTCGACTCTTTTCTGTGCCCATCAATGAGGCGTAAGTTTTAGGACTTCCTTGTCTAACTTCTGCTTCAACACCGCCTGAGCGACGCAACAGCCAGTGTTGAAGCGAGCCGAGATATCTAATTCAACGCGCGCGCAGAGAATAAACGAGAGAATCAGTCAGAAGATTTAATTTCTTCTGAATCCCCCGCATCTCCTCGTGCACCCGCCGTTTTTCTGCTCGTGCTAGGTAGGCAACTTGGGCAAGGACCTAACATGATGATCGTCGCGACGGCGAAGCGCACGTCGGGCCGCGACTCCGCCGGCGCTTGCCTTCCCGTTGTCCGCGTTTGCCGACGAGACGACTTCGCTCTTTTTTTACCTGTATACCGCGCGTCGTGCGCGTTGCTCAAGCTGGTGGTGCGCACTATTGCTCGACGCTGGTTATGATGTGACGCTTACGTTAGCACTGGGTTGTTGCACGACCTCGCGACGATGTTGCAACCCGTGCCGGACGATTGAAATAGCGCGCCCTGCATACAAGGCTCCAATCTGCGGCGGCTCTTGCCTTCCTTGCTTCGCGAAGATCATTGTGCGCGCATGCTCCTGTTTTTTGGGCCGTACTCACAGCGTATACACCAGATATCTCTCCGCGCTGGCGTCCTCCCGCGCGGGCCGTTTGACTGCAAGCAAGCGGCTCAGCAATGCCGCTCCGCCCTTCCACCCCAGCGTAACGTGTGACTACAGTACGGCGGTGCCGGAGCTCTTGCTTCTGCTCGAATATCGACCACTGGTAACGCGCCGGCGCGGGTGCATGGCTCTCCGGTGCGGCTGGCTCACCCGCCCTCTCGACTGGAGCTGTGCGAGCGCGTTGACGCACGGTCGGCGGCTCGAGGAAGTCGACGTCGACTGCGGCACGACCTTCGCATGCGCGTGCTCTATTCCGTTGCCCGCTAGGAGCCACAGTTGGTGTTGCGGCTTGAAGACCGACCTCCCAGGATGACTAGACGGTCTCCGCGCGCGTGGAGCAGCGGAACTCGCGCTCTAAGACTGCCAGCGGGCTTGCGTCAGCTTAGAGTCGTTCAGCGCGGTCATCGCTGGACATTGCAAACCGACAAGAATCTCTGGATTCTTGGTCCGCGCCACTGGGAAGCGTACGAACTAGCTGGTTATCGACCCGGCGCGATCTTCGTGCAGGGCTGCTATCCGTGGCTGTCACGCATGCCGATGCGTCCTTCTCGTACGCCGACTGGATTTCTGCGTGGTCTTGCAATCGACCGCGGGCTCTGCTTAAGCTGTCTGCGCATACGGAAACCCGCGCGAATCATGACTGTGGCCGACTCCGTTCGCTGTTCGCGCCGCCGCGCCGATTGGATAGCCCTCGCGCTGCGCGTCGGAGGCGCCAGCGCGAGCTAGCAGTCCTCCCAGATACCTTCGCGCTTTTGTAGCGCGTTCAATAGCGCGCGCGTTTCTGGGTCGCACCCGCCCAGCCTGTAGGATGTAGTGCGATGAGGACGTGCAATACTGGCTAACTGGCCCTCTTGCGCGTAGGCGACGAGCAGGGAGCGACCAGTGACTGGCTCTGATTGCGTGTCACCAGTCTCCGTGCGCGTGCGTCGTTCTCACACACGGCGACGCAGTCCGCATACCGTAGTGTACAAATTGAGGCATGCTATGAGACGGTTAGGTTATAGAGGGGGTTCCAGGCATACCAGGCAGGAAATCTTGCCTGGCCTGCACAGGCTAGGACTTCCTGCCTGGCCTTCGCAGGCTAGGACTTCCTGCCTGGCCTTCACAGGCTAGGACTTTCTGCCTGGCCTTCACAGGCCAGGACTTCCTGCCTGGCCTGCACAAGAACTCCTGCCTTGTCTGCACAGGCTTGGATATCCTGCCTGCCATACATACAGCCTCAGATGGCTAAGTTGCACCAGGTAGTATCATCTCCTGTTCACTTGTCTGCATAGGGTCACAATTCCTGTACCTATCTACCTACCTACCTACCAACCTTGCACTGTCCTGCTGGCCATTGTCTGAGTCTCCCTATCAAAAAGTCGGACCTCTGTGTGCGGCACCCTCGGTGTCCATCAACAGCCCTCTGATGGGTTTGTGTCTGCCTATGAAAAAGTCGGACCTCTGTGTGCGGCACCCTCGGTCTCCATCAACAGCCCTCTGATGGGTTTGTGTTTGCCTATGAAAAAGTCGGACCTCTGTGTGTGGCACCCTCAGTGTCCATCAACAGCCCTCTGATGGGTTTGTGTCTGCCTATGAAAAAGTCGGACCTCTGTGTGCGGCACCCTCGGTCTCCATCAACTGCACTCTGATGGAGTTGACTGCGCCTATGAAAAAGTCGGACCTCTGTGTGTGGGGCCCTTTTGATCCCCCATCAACTGCCCTCTGATGGAGTTGACTGCGGCTATGAAAAAGTCGGACCTCTGTGTGCGGGGCCCTTTTGATCCCCCATCAACTGCCCTCTGATGGGTTTGTGTCTCCCTATGAAAAAGTCGGACCTCTGTGTGTGGCACCCTCAGTGTCCATCAACAGCCCTCTGATGGGTTTGTGTCTCCCTATGAAAAAGTCGGACCTCTGTGTGCGGCACCCTCAGTGTCCATCAACAGCCCTCTGATGGAGTTGACTGCGCCTATGAAAAAGTCGGACCTCTGTGTGCGGCACCCTCGGTCTCCATCAACTGCACTCTGATGGAGTTGACTGCGGCTATGAAAAAGTCGGACCTCTGTGTGCGGGGCCCTTTTGATCCCCCATCAACTGCCCTCTGATGGGTTTGTGTCTCCCTATGAAAAAGTCGGACCTCTGTGTGTGGCACCCTCAGTGTCCATCAACAGCCCTCTGATGGGTTTGTGTCTCCCTATGAAAAAGTCGGACCTCTGTGTGCGGCACCCTCAGTGTCCATCAACAGCCCTCTGATGGAGTTGACTGCGCCTATGAAAAAGTCGGACCTCTGTGTGCGGCACCCTCGGTCTCCATCAACTGCACTCTGATGGAGTTGACTGCGGCTATGAAAAAGTCGGACCTCTGTGTGCGGGGCCCTTTTGATCCCCCATCAACTGCCCTCTGATGGGTTTGTGTCTCCCTATGAAAAAGTCGGACCTCTGTGTGTGGCACCCTCAGTGTCCATCAACAGCCCTCTGATGGGTTTGTGTCTCCCTATGAAAAAGTCGGACCTCTGTGTGCGGCACCCTCGGTCTCCATCAACTGCACTCTGATGGAGTTGACTGCGCCTATGAAAAAGTCGGACCTCTGTGTGTGGGGCCCTTTTGATCCCCCATCAACTGCCCTCTGATGGAGTTGACTGCTGCTATGAAAAAGTCGGACCTCTGTGTGCGGGGCCCTTTTGATCCCCCATCAGCGGCCTTGGAGTTGACCCCGGCTATGAAAAAGTTGGACTTGCCTTCAATGTACATCAATGTGTCCATCACAGGCTCTTATATGCAGGTTACCTGCCCAACAACAATTGTGACCTCTCTGTACACTATATATCTTTGGCCCTATGATCTGCCAAACTCTCAATATTCAAATCTTTCTCATACCCAGCTATAATAGCAGGCTTGGGATGTGCACACTGCTCCTCTGCTCCATCTGAATGGTTAGTGTTATCTAGACTCATGTGCAACCGCCCATTAGTCAAATTTCAATTTCGAAATATGCCTTAAATACCCCATTCATGATTGAAGAGTTTCATCGGTTGACCGAACAACCTCTGACTGTCCGTTTTACCGTCACCCTGCCTTGCTGACTGTGCTGCAATATAACCTAGCCATATGACTACATTTCAGGGGAGCAGTTTCAAATGTAAAACCATCCTTAGGTCAGCTCCTCATTCTTTGAAAGGTGAATCTTTCACAGAGAAAATTCGGTCCAACTTCCTCCTGCTTCAAAGAGATACCTCATATCATTTCCTTCAGAAATGTGACCTGAAGAGGATCAGAAGGAACAGAATGAGGGGACCTGCAGGCAAGCCGGATGTATAGAGTCTCCCAGTCCTCCTGTGGCCCAGTATCATGGTAGGATGGCAGGTGCTATATTACCCCAATCCACTTTCCAGTCCTAGTGTTTCCCAGGAGTCAGAATGGATTTGAGAAGTCTACATGCACTGATGTGTCCGTAATGGCATTTGTAAAATATGGATGATCAGTGCATGGTGTCTTTCAAATCTTGGATTGAATGAAACCTTTGGACAAACAGCGCCTATGATCTCCAATGGCACAACGTCTTTGGCATAACTATTCTCCATGTTGAGGCTTCTCATTAAGGACTCCCATCTCTAATGATTCGGTTAGGTTAGGTTATGCATGGGCATCAAGCACACCGCCTGCTACAAGGCCACCATGAGCATCCCCAGAAACCACATCCACTTCTTCAGCACCCCTGGATATAATATCAAATATCATTCACCGGCGCCATAAACCTGTCTACCTGGTCATGATCTTGTGTATCATTTAACATCAGGACTAGTAGTACGTTCATAACTTGTCGGAAATTCCAAGGAAGGAGGAAGCGTTGTGCGGGGCTCCCAATCTTGGGAATCGTAGGCTCGGATCGGAGACGTGCTCGCGGTGACTGGGAAATGAAGTGTTGATATGGGTTCCTTGCAATTATGACATGTCAAATGCTTGCAATGCCCGGAGAAAACGTATGCGGCAGACCTCACTCCCCAAGAGCTAGTGTGATCAAACTGTGCATTGTCTGCCTCGGCCGCCATCGTCCCCAATACCCAACCTAGGTCCCAACCTTTCTCCGGCTGATCGGTCTCAGTCCCAACATCGATGGGGGAAGGCAGAATGGCGTCGCGATGCGGGGGTGGAAAGTTACGCTGGGACTGTCAGACCTAATGAATTCGACCGTCTGACGAGGCTTGGATCAGCAGTGACTTACAACTCGCAGGGCATCCCAAGAGTGGCGCAGTTTTGACACGCTCCCAGATATCGCGTCCCGTTCTCCTTTCTCATGGCGTCCGCCCCAGTGCACTTGATTTTTTTGTGGCGGCAACGGCGGCAAGCCACCGATTTCTACGATTGCCACATAGGTCAGAAGCGCTCCTTGACAGTATAGTGCGTGAGGCAGACCTTGCACATCGAGGAGAAGTGGGGGTCGGGAGTGACTGGTAGGACTTAAATTCGAGTTCTCACAGGTCAGGATAATCTCGACAAATTGGCATTGACTGGCAGCTATGTCTAGGTAGTATACATCTACAGATACGGTACATTCTCCATCTTGCCAGTGGCGACTAAGTCCTCATCAAAAGCATCTGCCAAAAATAAATTAATTCAATTCTTGAAGAATTCAAATTCCTGGGTTTGCTAACCTGAAACACAGTAGTCGCTTTGGAACCATTTCAGACTCCGACGATCTGCTGGTGTGCAAATTGTCGGACTTTGAAGCTTAAACCATGCACCGTCCACCTCTGCTGTCTTATTCTCAATGTCTTCTGTTCTCTTTTTTCACGCTGATTCAGGTTCAGGCTCCTTCATTTCGCGCCTACCTGTTGACATCATGTTGAACATTTTCTTGTTGGTCTTTCCGGAACACCCTTCGATCCTATTTGTTTGCAAGGAGTGGCAACAATTGATATAGAATGTTGACGATATGGGCTTCGTCGACTCCCCTTAAAATTTCGCACCGCAGCACCTCTCACTATAGAGCAGTGCTGACCAAACATCAATACCTCAAGGCTGACTGAGGTCCGAGCACTTATGCTGACCTCCGGTCTCACCGGGTGGCTCTTACCCTATATCTGACACCATGTACGCACTGAGACTAGAGATGGTCACCGTGCTTCGTTCGGTGAGGCTAGGTTCACAATGATAGGGGTATTGGGGAGGGTTGGACAGCAGACGAGGCAGGGATAGAAGCAAATCCTCAACTCATATGGATCTCCGTGCTTTCTTATTTCTCCTGCGGAGAAGCCAATGTTTGAACCTCAGGCAACATCGGGTGTGATATGGGAGCTATCCGGCCCTAGGATGCTGGACGGATCCGGTGAGATGACCTTGCCCTCGTACTACCACCACGCAAGACTGCAGTGGCACCTGCCCATGACAACCTTGGGCTCGGCCAAAATCGTTGCTACAAAAGTGAACACTGTACATATGCTGTATGTATAGACCGGTTTTCCTGTGGTCTGTGGTTCGAGTATCTGATGCCATGCTTGCCGCTTAGTTCTGCCTTTGTGTCCATGGCCAGTTCTTGCATATCGGACCCCCGGGATGCATGCTTTCAGACCGGCTTCGTTCACTTCAGCTTGTGTCTGCGATATTTGCATGCTCCGGGATCCCGTTGCTGCTGCTCTACCATGGACATCCGTTCATCATTGTTCAAGTATCGGCCATCCTGGATGCACAGAGTAGGCCAGTCGTCAATTGCTTACAGCGGAGGAAGCTCAGATAAATCTCGCAGAATCTCGTACCAGTCCTCGTACCAGCCGGTATGTGTTGACTGTCCCGTACTCCAGCAGCTCTCACTGACTCATTCCTCAGAGCACGGCATGGATCGCGCAAAGGACCCAGCATAATTGTTATGCGGAGTCGTCCGATTCCTGGCCGCAACTGCCAATGGATCTCTTCTGGCAAAATAGGGACCCAAGATGTTTATCTCATGCCTTTACCCAACAAATGCATGCATCTGTAGGGATATCAACCAGATTATTCAGGCACAAGCTGATACAATAGTAGCAGAGTTCTCTCTTTTCCAAGGACGGGTTCAAGACACTCAAGTGGTTCAGAGGCACCCATCATACCCACTTGGGCTCCAGAGGAGGGATTACAACATGTCAGTAATTCTAGGAGAAAGTGATTGAAATGATAGACTTTTCACTCTTCTGCCAAATGTCAGCCTGCATCAAAGGCCACATGCCCTAGAATTGGATGGTCACCATGCTCTTCTGGCTCAAATATATGCTTTCTCCTCCAGAGGGGCCATTTCATAACACCGGGGGAAAGGGCTTTAATAGCATACCTTATGCTGTTAAATTGCTATTACAAGAAAAGCATAGGGCTTTTTGTGCTACCGTTGGAAAATGCAATATTTTGGCCTGGTAATGCAAGTATAATGGAAGACCTCAGAAGCTCTGGCTGTCCTTGCAACCCCAGCATGCTGCACCAGAATCACTGGACCCGGCATAGTGTGGTGGTTGAGATCTGTTAGACATTATTGCCATGGCTTACTGCAAGAATATAAGACAATAGTTTGAGGATGATTGTGAACAAATCTCGGTGCCACCATTCAAACTATTCACCTATTTAAGATATATTTTTATGGATCTGCTAGAGAGTGGCACTGAGATTTGGCTTGTGGGGAGCTCAGTCTCGCTAAAACTCCCATGACATCCCGATACCGCGGGCAGCTTGTGACCTGTTACAAAACAGGTTTATCACCGCGCCGCGCGACCTCTGTGACGTTTGACGAGGTAATAGACTGTGTGCGTACAGTATGTCAGGACAACTACCTCCATACCTTCCGCTTAAACATTTATTCTGGGCAGAAAGCTAGACACCGCTGATGGGTTATTGCAGGATCAACACCCGGCTAGGAGGAATAAACCACTAAATAGACAAGACGGCAGTCCCATGGTACGTATACCACCCAAACTTGCATCTTGAATTCATATTCTGTAGGGGAACGCGCACTGCGATGGTCATTGGTCCGTTCTGTGCGGCGCATACTCATTTGCTAAGTAAACCATAACCCTCTCCCTACAGGAGCCGGCGTTTCTCACCCGCCTATTAATATGTCGCCCGGATCTCATGGTATGAGATCCAAAAGGTTCCTGCGCCACGGAAACGAGGAAGGGGGGCTTGGCGCTGACTCGCAAAATTATGTTGGGCCCGGCAGTTCGATTGAGGGTTGGTGCCGGAATTTCGCGAGCCCCACGGCACTCTGCGTGCAAAGCGCGTTTTGGCCTTGTCCATCACTTGCCCATCATTTGTCCATCACTTGTCCGCGATTTGTCCATCATTTGTCCGACAAGAGACCGTCAAGAGCTTCCAGGGACTCCAAATGAGAGCAGACACCCCGACAGCCATATATCTCCGGAAGGCTAACGATCGTGGCTACGCGATGGTGTCGCTACCTCGGCCGTCCGTTGCCAAAGCGACCCGGAATACCTGCCGATGTCACGAAACCCGGACAAGGAGCCGTATCTCCGCGAGGGGTGCAGCTAAACTCGCGGGACGACGAGCGCAGGCATTCTGGACGAGAGCCCAACAAATCCCCGACAAATGATGGACAAATGATGGACAAGGCGTCGACAAGGAGCCGTATCTCGACGAGGAGTGCAGCCGAAACCGCGGGACGAAGACCAAACATGTTCCAGACGTGAGCCCGACCGATTGCCAACAAATGATGGACAAATGATGGACAAGGGACCGACAAGAGCCAATTGCGACCCCAGTTGGACCCCGATCGTCGGACACCCATATATCTCCGGGGAGCTCTCGCGAGGGTCTACGCGATGGTACCCTTCACGAGGCTGTGCGCCGTCATGGCAACGCGCAATTTTCGCCGATGCGACAAAATCCGAAATGGGCGACCGCAGACCCTGCCGAGGTTACCTTCCGGAGTCTTCCCGGCGTGCTGGACGACCATCCGATGGGCGGTGCCAAAATACGAACCCTGCCGATCGAGGTTTGACTGCGCTGTGAAGTGCCGAAGGCAGATCGTGAGACTCGTGGGACCGAGTCAGAGACATCCATACATGACCTGAGAGCTGCCGAAGACGCCGATCGGATGCAGAGGAAGCCTGGGATCTGCAGGGACCGTGTCCAGACCTGATCGCAGTCTGCTGCAAGATCTGCACATGCCAAAGTGTGTCTCGCTTCGTCCCTGGCGCTCGTCGAGGCCTGAAACTTCTCCGCGCACCATGTCGGGACACTGGGGGCTCATTTGCAGGGGAAATGGCACAAAATCGCAGAATCCGAAGCCCGCCGACGCTGTCGGACTGGCCTCGATTTGGGGGTTTGGGGGTGTGCGGCTCGGGAGCCTGTCGGTCTGCCCACCGATCGGCCGTGTTTGGCTGGCAGCAGGCAAAAGGACCCTGCCGATAGTCTGAGCATCCTCGACCTTTGGCCAGGAGAAAGGAAGTCACACTCAACCGGGGCTGAATACGTTCTTCCGACTTGGTCTCGTCAAGCAAGACCGATTGGAAGCGTGCCCGTCTTTCTCGGCGATCGTGATGCCGCATGTCGGGTCTGCGACGAGAAAAATTCCAGCTCCCCGGAACAGTTTCAACCGTGCGAATCGGTGCACCGGTCGTGCCGCTGCGAGTGGGCCGAGGTCCCGGAAGATATTAATATGTCGCCCGGATCTCATGGTATGAGATCCAAAAGGTTCCTGCGCCACGGAAACGAGGAAGGGGGCTTGGCGCTGACTCGCAAAATTATGTTGGGCCCGGCAGTTCGATTGAGGGTTGGTGCCGGAATTTCGCGAGCCCCACGGCACTCTGCGTGCAAAGCGCGTTTTGGCCTTGTCCATCACTTGCCCATCATTTGTCCATCACTTGTCCGCGATTTGTCCATCATTTGTCCGACAAGAGACCGTCAAGAGCTTCCAGGGACTCCAAATGAGAGCAGACACCCCGACAGCCATATATCTCCGGAAGGCTAACGATCGTGGCTACGCGATGGTGTCGCTACCTCGGCCGTCCGTTGCCAAAGCGACCCGGAATACCTGCCGATGTCACGAAACCCGGACAAGGAGCCGTATCTCCGCGAGGGGTGCAGCTAAACTCGCGGGACGACGAGCGCAGGCATTCTGGACGAGAGCCCAACAAATCCCCGACAAAT
Organism: Auricularia heimuer; assembly: GCA_002287115.1. Lineage (NCBI taxonomy): Eukaryota > Fungi > Basidiomycota > Agaricomycetes > Auriculariales > Auriculariaceae > Auricularia > Auricularia heimuer. Next base: position 50,941 of record NEKD01000057.1, on the reverse strand, counting down.
GATGGACAAATGATGGACAAGGCGTCGACAAGGAGCCGTATCTCGACGAGGAGTGCAGCCGAAACCGCGGGACGAAGACCAAACATGTTCCAGACGTGAGCCCGACCGATTGCCAACAAATGATGGACAAATGATGGACAAGGGACCGACAAGAGCCAATTGCGACCCCAGTTGGACCCCGATCGTCGGACACCCATATATCTCCGGGAGCTCTCGCGAGGGTCTACGCGATGGTACCCTTCACGAGGCTGTGCGCCGTCATGGCAACGCGCAATTTTCGCCGATGCGACAAAATCCGAAATGGGCGACCGCAGACCCTGCCGAGGTTACCTTCCGGAGTCTTCCCGGCGTGCTGGACGACCATCCGATGGGCGGTGCCAAAATACGAACCCTGCCGATCGAGGTTTGACTGCGCTGTGAAGTGCCGAAGGCAGATCGTGAGACTCGTGGGACCGAGTCAGAGACATCCATACATGACCTGAGAGCTGCCGAAGACGCCGATCGGATGCAGAGGAAGCCTGGGATCTGCAGGGACCGTGTCCAGACCTGATCGCAGTCTGCTGCAAGATCTGCACATGCCAAAGTGTGTCTCGCTTCGTCCCTGGCGCTCGTCGAGGCCTGAAACTTCTCCGCGCACCATGTCGGGACACTGGGGGCTCATTTGCAGGGGAAATGGCACAAAATCGCAGAATCCGAAGCCCGCCGACGCTGTCGGACTGGCCTCGATTTGGGGGTTTGGGGGGTGTGCGGCTCGGGAGCCTGTCGGTCTGCCCACCGATCGGCCGTGTTTGGCTGGCAGCAGGCAAAAGGACCCTGCCGATAGTCTGAGCATCCTCGACCTTTGGCCAGGAGAAAGGAAGTCACACTCAACCGGGGCTGAATACGTTCTTCCGACTTGGTCTCGTCAAGCAAGACCGATTGGAAGCGTGCCCGTCTTTCTCGGCGATCGTGATGCCGCATGTCGGGTCTGCGACGAGAAAAATTCCAGCTCCCCGGAACAGTTTCAACCGTGCGAATCGGTGCACCGGTCGTGCCGCTGCGAGTGGGCCGAGGTCCCGGAAGATATTAATATGTCGCCCGGATCTCATGGTATGAGATCCAAAAGGTTCCTATTAATATGTCGCCTTTCTTTGATGACATCAAAGAAAAAAGCTTCCTGAGGGGGGGTATCGCACGCTGTGACCCAAAATGAAAATCCTCCATATAGCCCAATGTCTTAAGAAATCTCTGCATTTGGTCCGAGATTTTTCTGATCAATATTCATCTCAGGGGAAATTATCCAAAATAATGGTGTATTCCAGCCAGTGCCAGCAAACCAGCAAACCAGCAAACCAGCAAACCAGCAAACCAGCAAATTTTGGTGATGCACAAATGTTTGTGATGGGCTCTGTGACTATGCACACAGGTGCTGCCATCAGGTAGATTTGCCCATCATGAAAATTTGTCCATCACAAAAATTTGCCCATCATGAATATTTGCTGAACCCACAGACGCGCTGCCATCACCGAAATTTGCCCATCACCGAAATTTGCCCATCACCGAAATTTGCCCATCACGTATATTTGCTGAACCCACAGAGGCGCTGCCATCACCGAAATTTGTCCATCATCAAAATTTGTCCATCACCAAAATTTGCCCATCACGAAAATTTGCCCATCATGAATATTTGCTGAACCCACAGACGCGCTGCCATCACCGAAATTTGCCCATCACCGAAATTTGCCCATCACGTATATTTGCTGAACCCACAGACGCGCTGCCATCACCGAAATTTGCCCATCACCGAAATTTGTCCATCACGAAAATTTGCCCATCACGAATATTTGCTGAACCCACAGACGCGCTGCCATCACCAAAATTTGCCCATCACCGAAATTTGCCCATCACGTATATTTGCTGAACCCTCAGAGGCGCTGCCATCACCGAAATTTGACCATCATCAAAATTTGTCCATCACAAAAATTTGCCCATCACATCGGCTTTCTGCACCGCTGGGACAGTTGGTACACACCGTGGTCCATTTGTGTTCTTTCTCATTAATGAACATGACTGCGGTTGTTGTGTGATATCGCACCAATCGTCGTGATGTTCGTAGATGAGATAAAGCAAGATGGCTGTTAGTGATGCCTCTACGCTGACCGCAGCGTCGGACGGCTCTACCTGTTAACGAACAAGATTGTCCTGAGACCTACCATTACTATTATGTATGTAGTCAAATAATTAGAGACCTACTACTACTATTATGTACATAGTAAACTGATTAGACAACTACCACTACTATTATGTACAAAGTAAAGGGCGCGTGCCGCACGTGACAAGACGCGCGGGGCTCGCGGACGCCGCGAGTGGCTCCGCTTTCCCGAGGCAATGCTGGTCAGGCATGGGATGCTTGCGGATTCACGGACACCGAGAGTACGCGCGGCGTGGTCTGCGTCGAGATTTCTCGTCAAGTTGCGGCGTCCGAGAGCAATCCCAGCAGTGGGTCGCGCCAGTCCCAAATAGAATGCCTGAGGTGCGCTGGGCCATTGCGGTAGCATGCTGGGTTAGGCTGCAGAACGGAAGTACTCGGCTGCAGTAATAAGTGGATCCCGTTCATTGCCTGCGCAGCGACTGCGACCGCATAGGACGAACCTGTTATACGCAACATCTTGCGGTTTGGAGCGGATGCGGCTAGGGCTCTGTGTGAAACATATGTTTATAAACCTCGTTTATAAACATGTCTTAATAACCTCTTATTAACACTTGGTTCGGCGAGCACTTGGTGTTAGAAACACCGGAGGTATATAAAAGCCCCGAACGGTACCGAGCTGACGTCAGACATCTGCATTCCCTGGCTCAGGCCACGTCACCGGCCGCTCTCCCTCCTGCACTAGTCTGTTCCGGCACACAGGTACGGTTCATTTTTGAGAGGCAAATGCAGAAGTGGTGTCTGTCTCGTGCAATACGACTTATTTTGTACTGGTTTGGCCGATGCCGTGCTCGTCGTCAAGTGTACGGCTGACGAGAGACTTTTGCGTACCTGGTCGTCAAACGTACAGCAGGTTTTTGGTCATATTGGTTGTGCAATGGTATGCTGCTTGTGCTAGTTCTCGTTGACGACGTTGAGCTATAAGTCGGCGGCACACACCCACCAAAGCATCCAGCAACCTACCATCAAAATGCTCGGCCATAAGGCTGCATGTCTTGTACTCGCTACTCTTGTGCTCTATATCCTCTGGCCTGTGCATCGCCCGGATCGGTCTGCTCGCTTCATCGCTGCACCCCATCTCCCATCCGGCCGTGTCCTGACATCTTGGACGAAATCGCGTTCAACCCGTCGACTTGTTCTGGTCTCAGGAGCCCGACACAGCATCCAGGAACGCGGGAATTCAGGTGCACTTTACGCATTGCTGTCGTTACATTTGCTGGTGACATCTAGATCATCGCCGGTCAAGCGCATGCTGTGCGCGTCTCGCTGCTGTAAGGTGCATGTCTTACCATTAGTTCGTAGTTACATCCGCCATCTCTTGTTCCGTGTGTTTGGCCGTATTAGGAATACTACTCTTAGACATTTTCATCGCACAAACCCTCGCCCCGCGCACGTCGCCCCGTGCACTGCGAGCTCGCGATTGTCTACCTTCAACGTACTCGAGCGCTGTGAAGCCCTCGAGCGACTATCTCCGCCGGACCGGACGCCTGACAGCGGTCAATCAACCTCTGACGGGCGCTCGCGTTATACCTACGCTCAGCCCTTGCTAGTCATCCACACCCTCTAGAGACATCCCGCGTGGATACCTCTCACAGAGGTGGACGAATCCGGATCGACTAGCCAGTCCAGCAATTTTCCGGCTCCATCGAAAAATCTACTACGCTCCCAGGAAATTGTATGAGTAGCGGGAAACCACGCTCTTCATTTCCCCGCTCTCGTCCACCCGCCTCGAACTCTAGTGTTTCCGTACCGGCCGTCTCCGACCCTTTCGAGGCCAACTTCAGCCTACAAGAACCAGAATTCGTGGTTCGCGATTACGGGTTGCCGGCAGATCCCTCTCCACACACGCCCTTACGCGCTCAAGCCGAACCTGCTTCAACCCCAGCAGCTGCCGGCCCAAACGCGCTTCCTCCCTTTGCGCCCGGGCGCGCTACTTTATACCGTACAGCTCGGACTTTGGGAGCTGGGCTTGCCGCTCCCGTTCCAGTCCGTGCCTGGCACCCCCTTGACTCACCCACTGCGCAACTAGCCCTCGCTGCAGCCAACATGCACCGCTCCGCGTCGCCCACTGCACCGCCTGCTTCGCAGTCTGGCAACGACAGTTCAGAAACAGTGACGCCAGCCCGCCCTAAACCGGTCGTCACGCCTACGCAGCCCCCGACACCTGGTCAGCTCGCTCGGGACGCTATCATTCACGACTACACGCGCGTCAGCGTCTCCGTGGACCTCGGTGACGAGCTCGTAGCCGAAGATGGCACTCGTTCGAACATGCTGCTCCAAGAAACGCCCCAAACGCAAGTTGCGCGCGCTAGGGCTCTCCAGCCGCACCAAGAGTACTTCGCCAAGACGGGCTCGCATTACAGCTTCATCTTGGGAATCGTCGGCCAATTCGAAACCGCGGTCAGCTACTTGCACGAATTCATCGGCCGGACGTACGTGTCTCTCGCAATCCTCGACGGCAAGCGCATGCTCGCGGACGAATGGAACGAACCGCTCGCCCTGCTCTGTAACTCGGACTTCGAAGCTTATGGCGACGCCGTCCGCGCGTTCAAACGCATGGCTGAATGGCTCAATTTCGCCGACGCTTATCTCCATGTTTTGCTGGAGCTGTTGCCCAAAGAGCAACTTCCTCCTATGCCTGGCCCGTTGGATATCTCGATAAAGGGGTACTACAACAACTTCATGGAAGCGTCTTATCGCGCTGCCGTCGCCCAAGCTAACTCGCCACTAAGTTCCGCCGCTGCGTCACCCACAATTCGTCAACAGCCGACCCCTGGGGCAAACTGGACGGCGAAGGACTCTGTCGCCATGGCCAAGATGGCGCGCATCGAGCCTGACTCCTTCTGGAAGAAGCAAAACGGGCATCGTCCGACCTTCGCGCGCAACCCAGCAGACTTTTCAGTTTGGGGTGACGCGCTCACGGGACTAGGCTCTCCGTCGTATTTCAACCGCGTTCAGGCTGTGCCGCCTTCACAGCAGACGCACACCATCGACGCGGTTATCGCCACAGCCCGCGCTCAACCCGCTCACCTCGACCCCGACTTCGCGGGCCACATCTTTGACGCTGAAGCCGCGACTCGCGTTGCTTCCCCCAGCAGTCCTCTCCTAGCTAAATCCCCCAATCCATTCAGGACGGGAGGACGCGCTACTCCCCCGCATCAAGCCAAGGGATATTTCGGCCGCGGGGGCTTTGGAGGAGGCGGCAGGGGTGGAGACGATGATGACGGCGACGATGAAGGAGGCGGCGGCGGCGGCGGTAACGGACACGGGGTCCCTAGGAACGCTCGTGGCCCTCGCGGTCCTTCTCGCAACGGCCAGCGCAACCGCAACCACGGACAGGGGGGCGGTGGAGGGCCTCCCCATCGCCCTGACGATCCGGACGGCGACCCAGACGATAACGAGGGCGACGACGGCTACTACTCGCGTCGCATCCAAGGCCTCTCGCTGGATACCCGTGTCAAGCGTGACGAGCTTCCAGCGTGGGAAGGCACCGACGAGACGGCTATGGCGTACTTCAACGAGCTCAATGAATGGGCTAGGGCGGGGAAAGACGGCGACCTGATTCATCAGCTCGCTGAAGCCGCCCCGCTTAGATGGAAAGGCCCCGCCGCCATGTGGTGGTCCAACCTCTCCGACGTTGAACGCGACAAAATCCAGCATTCGTTCTTCACCTTCCTGGCCGGCATACGCAAATACTTCCTGTCGGCTCAATGGGCACAGAAGAAAGGAGTCGAGTTCGCCGCTATGCACTTCAGGCAACGCGGCCACGCGGACGAGACGCCTTTCGAATACATCAACCGCCGCATCTTCCTTGCCCGTGTCCTCTTCGACCTATCACCGGAAAAGATGGTGGCGCAGGTGATGGCGAACACGCCCGCGGAATGGTCGTTCGTCATCGGCGAGCACAACATCGTCTCGACCGACGTCCTCATGACGCGCGTCAAGAATATGTCGGACGCCCTCTCTTCAGCGCACGCCGCCTCGAGCGGGGGGCAGGAAGCAGCAGCTGTTCGTAACCGCCTGGACGCGCTGGAAGCTCAACTATCGACGAAGTGTTCTATATGGCGTCCCAGCACCAACAGTAACCCGTACCGGTCGGCGCCTCCTGCGAAACCCTTCCGCTCGGCCAATCTCGCGGACGGGGCGCACGAAGCCTACTTCAACGTGCTCGACGACGAGGGCATCCTCGATCAGTCTAGTGTAGCCGGAGTCCGGTTCGCGAACCTTCCGAACCCCGAACCGAACCCGAACCGAACCGAGGTTCGGGGTGGTTCAGGTTCAGGTTCAGCAGCTGGCCGAACCTTGTCCGAACCCTGTTCGAACCGAACCGAACCTCCGAACCTGATCACACTTGAGTATGGCTTTGTGTGTTGATCGTGTGCATCTGGGACATGAGATGACCTGGGACAGTTTATACAATGCATGTTGCCCCTAACCCAGGGTCCTCGGCTGATCTCCAGAGCTGCTTGGGAGGTGCTGGGTAGCAATCAAGATGATGTAATCTATTCCCACAAGCTGATATGCTAGACACCAGACTTGAGATCAGCATTTCAGGGGCTTAATAACAGTGATATTGGTCAATATAACATTATAGACACTGAGTACTACACCTATGTACACTGAGGGGTGTTCAAGACAACGTTATCTATATCTACACAGTGTTCGAGGTGCGAACCCCGAACCGAACCCGAACCGAACCTCGGGTTCGGGTTTGATGGTTCGGGAGGAGGTTCGGTTCGAGGTTCGGAAAAAAGGCTCCCGAACCGAACCGAACCGAACATCGGCTACACTAGATCAGTCACCGCAGCTCACGCCCGAGATCGCCGGCGCCAACGCAGCCATCGTCCAGTCTGCTTTTGCGGTACTGGCGAGCGGCGGGAAAACGCGACCGCCGCCAGTGGGGGGGTACCCGTTCCCGACCAGCAGCGTGGTCAGCAAGAGAATGCCACCGTCGCCGTGCAAAGTCTGCAGTAGCGCGAAGCATTGGGATCGCGACTGTGGGCATTTCCCGTCGTACTTAGCTAAGAAGAAGCAGAACGTCTTGTTCGCTATGGACCGCTCCCCCGAGGAAGAAAAAATGTACGACGCTATCTACACTCTATTCGCGAATGAAGCTGCCTATTCCTCGTACGCTCCGGCGAGTCTCGCCGCTTCTCGTGAAGCCCCTTTCTCCGAACCCTCGATAGCGCCCTCCCCTCCTGCTATTGAAGAGGTGGAAGACGACGAGCTAGCTGCATCCCAGGGTAAGGAATCCTGGAGCGGTCCAGGATTACTGCAGGAGGTCGACAAAGGTCCAGCGGACTTGCCGTCTGCTTCCGACCCTCGTCCTGTCCCCGCGACCACCATCGCGCAGCAGCCTCGTATACAGTCCTCGCCTGACCTGCGTAAACCTCTGGAAAGGGACTTCCTTCCAGAGCTACTTCCAAGCAGTGATACTGAGGATGATGATTCGGACAGCGAAGATGCCGCTGTTGCTGAGCGACCCGCGCCAGTCGATGACCTGCCCGATTTACTTATTACCAGTGACTCGGACGCCGACAGCTCGGACGACGAAGACGACCGCGACTGCTTTCCTAAAGGCGGTCCTTCCGTACAAGCGGCTGTCTTCGCCCAGGCCTTATCGGCCGCAGCGAATATCGCAGACGCCGCCGGTCCTCCTGAGCGCAACGTACCAGTCTGCGACCCCGACGCCCCTGCTCCCGAATGCGTCATCCGTATGCCCTTGAGGCGACTGTCTCCTAGCGGGTGCTCGTCAGTGGGCATCTCCGTGTTGACGTGCTGTGGTCGCCTAGGGTCGCTCGAAGACAAACTAGCAGACCTCACGTTAGACTCAGGAGCCAGCTTATCCATCATCGACAAAGGGTTCCTCTTGTCCTTGAAGCACCCGCCCCGTATTCGCAAAGGCCTCAACGTCCAAATCGCGCAGCTCACTACTAAGACGTGCGACATAGAAGGCTATGTCAAGTTACCCGTTTTCATTCGAGCCGAGGACGGCGCCACCCTGGAATTCGACGTAGAAGCGTACGTGGTACCCAAGATGGCTGTCAACCTCCTCCTCGGCGAGGACTGGCATGTGAATTACGAGCTACAGGTGCTACGGAACGTCGCGAAGGGAACACGCGTCAAAATCAGCGACTCGGGCTACCATTTCCTGGTGTCCTCGGTATCCCAGTCCAGCCTGAGCGCCGAGGCTATCCGCGCTGCTTCAGCTCTTGCGCGCAGTTTCACGGTCACGGATCCCAGAGCTGCGTTCTTCATTCGAGCCAAGAGTCACCGGCAGGCGAAAGCAGCTCGTCATCGCCGTAAAGTTGCCTCAGGCAATGGCGAACTTAGAGCGTTCGAGGACACTATTATCAGCGCGAACAGCACCGCCCTCGTCAATTTCTCCAGCAACCTAGCTCCGGATAAGGATTGGTATGTAGAACGAAACCTCGTCTGCGTTGGGCAAGATACTTTCCTCACGGTAGCCAACTGCTTGATTTCGACGGCGTCTAGCCCAGTCGAAGACGAACAAGGCCGACTAGTGGCTCGCCGTTCTGCCATTCCCGTGTCCAATCCAACCAACCGGCCTTGGGTTATAGGGTCAGGCACCCTACTGGGCGTCGCGAGAACCTGACACTGCCCCCTGGTTCCAGGAGGATTCCAGGTGGAATTCCGGTGGAAAACCAGCTCCAGACAAAATATTTTCTAAGGGGTAAAAAATTATGTTAGACATCACAAATAAGGTTCAGAGATGCACAGCCGCCTCAGGAAACGTGAAAACGTTCCAGTAACCTAACCTAACCTAACCTAACCTAACCCCTAACCTAACCTAACCTAACCTAACTCCTAACCTAACTTAACCTAACCTAACCTAACCTAACACTTAATCACAGTTTTTGACGAATTTCCACATTGTTTCCAGTGGAATTCCACCGGAATTCGGCCATTCTGGCCCATCCGATCCAACGGTCCAGTGGAATTCCACCCAGATTCCACCTGAGGGGGTATACCATCAAAATATGATGGATTTGTCATTCTGACACTTTTTTTGCATAGTTGCATTTTTCCACCTGGAATCCACCTGGAATTGGGGGGCACAGTCACTTACAGGGCGTCGCTGCGGATCCGTTGACCGCCTTTACGATGCCCAAGGACGAGGACGAAAAAGCAGCGATGATCGCTCAGGCGCAGGGTCTAGCCACGCTTGTGCGGGAGCTGGACGACCGTTCGGACGAAGAACGCACGATTCACGCCTTCGCGTGTCGAGCGGGAACGGACGAAGGTCCAGCGGAACAGGACGCTGGGTTAACCGCGACTGCTAACGAGAAGAGCGATGCACGCGCGGATGACTTGCCAGTACTGCCAGAGGAGCCCAAGAAGCCGCCCGACGAGTTGGATGAGCTTGAGCCGCCTGCGACGGCAGACGCGCCTGATCCTACCATTTACCCATCTGCCGATTTTGACAAGCTGGTCGACTTATCGCCCGACCTTCCGTCAGAAGTCCGGGCTAAAGCTATGAATATGCTTCAAAACCATCAGCTCGCGTTCGGACTGGACGGGCGTTTGGGCCACCTGAGCGTGAACGCGCGCGTTCGAACCAAGCCGGACGCTGAACCTGTTGCCGTACCTATGCACGGCGCGTCACCCGAGAAGAAGCAGGTCATCGAAGAACAGCTAGAGAGCTGGCTCAAGCTCGGCGTAGGCGAAGAGTCCATCAGCCCGTGGGCCGCCCCCGTGGTCATCGTGTTCCGAAACGGCAAACCTCGCTTCTGCGTGGATTACCGAAGGCTTAACGCAGTCACTATCGCGGACGAGTTCCCCATTCCGCGCCAGTCCGACATCCTCTCCGCGCTGTCGGGCGCACAGGTGTTATCTTCTCTCGATGCCCTCGCCGGTTTCAACCAGATGGAGATTAACCCTGACGACGTCGAGAAAACGGCTTTCAGGACGCATAAAGGGTTGTTCCAGTTCAAACGAATGCCGTTTGGGCTACGCAACGGCCCGGCCATTTTCCAAAGGGTGATGCAGAATATCCTCTCGCCGTTCCTTTGGATCTTCACCCTCGTCTATATCGACGACATCGTTGTCTACTCGGCCACCTACGGCGAGCATCTCGAGCACCTCGACAAGGTTCTGACGGCAATCGAACGAGCGGGCCTGACCTTATCCCTCAAGAAATGCCATTTCTTTTACTCGTCCATCCTGCTCCTAGGTCACAAGGTTTCTCGCCTAGGCTTGTCGACGCACGACGAGAAGGTGGCCGCAATCGTCGATCTGCTACCCCTTCGAAACTCAGCGCGCTACAAACGTTCTTGGGCATGGTGGTCTACTTTCAAGCGTTCATCCCATATTACTCCTTCGTCGTGGCGCTGCTGTTCAAGTTACTACGGAAAGACGTTGCCTGGCGCTGGGGAGAGGAGGAGCAGCATGCCTTCGAGGAGGCGAAGACCGCGCTACAGAGAGCGCCAGTGCTCGGGCATCCTATACGAGGCAAGGCGTATCGCCTGTACACGGACGCCTCCGACGAGGCGTTAGGCGCTTGCCTTCAGCAAATCCAGCCCATCCGCGTCGGCGACCTAGTGGGTACCCAAGTCTACGATCGAGTAAAGCGCGCTTTCGACAACAAGGAGCCCGTGCCGCAACTGTGCACGAAGCTCTCGTTGAAGATCCAGGACGTCCCTGACCTCGGCGTCTGGGCAGACAGCCTCGACAATACAGTCGTACACGTCGAGAGGGTCGTCTGCTACTGGAGTCGGACCTTCAAGAGCGCAGAACGCAATTATTCCGCGACCGAGCGCGAAGGGCTGGCCGCCAAGGAGGCGTTAATCAAATTCCAGCCGTTCGTCGAGGGCGAGGCCGTCATCCTGATCACGGACCACGCTGCCCTGCAGTGGGCCCGCACCTGGGAGAACACTAACAGACGACTAGCGGCTTGGGGGGCGGTATTCTCGGCATTTTCAGGTCTCGAAATCGTTCACCGAGCCGGCAGGCTACACTCGAACGTGGACCCCCTCTCCCGCCTGCCTAGAGATGACAACGGAGTACGTGCCCCGCCTGAATTCGTCGCGCCCGCGAAGGACACTATTCCAGCCATACGCACCGACGTGGATGCAGCGGAGATCTTGGAGCGTGTAGCAGGAAACAAGCCAGCTACGCGCATGGAAACCATCTTCTGCGCTACGAGCCTCGAAGACATTGTCGAGCCAGTCCCCCTACAGGCGCAGGTACTCGCTGCTCTGACTAGGCAGCAGAAGAAGAAGCTGGCTACGAGGGAAGCAGCGAACGAACAGAGCGTCGCCACGCCAAGACAAGTAGATCCTTCCCTTCCACGCGGTACTCTTCCCAGACGATTTGAGGGTATCCCTGTCGTCGAAGCATCCTCAGGCCCACTGGATGGCAGACCCGACGCAGGTGCTGCTCATCTGCAGTACGAGGACCAACTCGAATGGAAAGCCGCTAATCCCCCGCCCTCTCTTCTGGTCTCGATGAACCGAGAGCTCAAGAAGCGATATTCCGCGGGGTACGACTCGGACCCCGCGTTCAAGGGCAAAGGTTACGACTCAGACGAACGCTCTTGGTACGCCGGGAACCGGTTTTATCGAGGCAACGATGGCCTACTATATTTCCGCGACGCCGACTTCATGCCACGCTTATGCGTTCCCAACACTGAGCAACCGGCTCTCCTCAAGCAATTGCACGAGTCAGCCTTCGAAACGGCTCACGCAGGGGCAGAGAAGCTCTATTTGCGGATGTCCTCGCAATTCTACTGGCCACGTATGCGCAAAGACGTCGTAGCGTTCTGCGCGACGTGCGACGTGTGCCAGAAGAACAAATCGGACACAAATACGAAGCACGGGCTACTGCGTTCGCACAATATCCCCGCGCTGCCGTACGAGCGAATCTCGTTCGACCTGATCACCGGACTCCCTTGGTCTGGCCTGTACAATGCCGTCCTTGTAGTGGTCGACCTGTGCACGAAGCACGCACAGTTTATACCCACGGACACGGGCTTGGACACTGAGGGATTTGCCCGGTTGTTCATTAAAGAAGTAGTCTGCCGATTCGGTCTGCCCAAGGAGTTCATCGCGGACAGAGACGGTCGCTGGCTCTCGCGTTTCTTTGAAGCAGTCACTAAGCAGATGGGCGTCCATATGCTGCTCTCGTCAGCTCACCATCCGCAGCACGACGGCCAGACTGAGCGTACAAATCGCACGCTGGAAACCATGCTCCGTCATTACGTCGCCACGGACCCCAAGGACTGGGACAAATGGCTTCCTTCGATGGAACTCGCATACAACTGCGCGACGCACAAGTCTACTTCGATGTCGCCCTACTCAGCGCTGTATGGGTTCCAACCCCGCAGCGCGGTGGACCTCTTCTCACCAGGACGCAAAGAGGATATCCCGCGTCACTTCACGGCCCACAAGGGCGCTGACGACTTCCTCGTCGCTATTCAGAATCATCGTCACGCGGCCCGCGACTCCATCGCCGCCGCCCGCGACTCCATCGCCGCCGCCCAACACCGCCAGGCCCAAGCTTACAACGCCGGAAGACACGAGTTCGTTCTTGAGCCTGGGCAACTTGTCCTGCTCAAACCACGGTCGCTTGAACTAGTCGAAACGAAAGGCGAAGGATCGAAGCTACTGCAACGCGCCTTCGGTCCTTTCACAGTACAAGAGCGTGTCAGCGACGCCACTTATCGTATCAACCTGCCGCCTAGCTTCCCTATGTCCAACGTCATCCATGCAAATCACCTCAAGAAATACTTCCCTTCGCCGAAGCACTTCGGGCACCGTATCAGTCTACCGAATCCGCGATGGGAGGACCTCGCGGATGAGGTCTACGAAGTGGAGAAGTTAGTAGCTCATCGCCGAAACCGCTCGCGCAAGCAGATCGAATACCTTACTCGCTGGGTGGGGTACGGCCCGGAACATGACAGTTGGCTCACTGCCAGAGAGTTGCGCGACGCGCCAGCTGTCCTGATCGACTACCGCCGGGCTCACGGCATATGAGCTCCGGTGGATTTCCCTATTTTATTCCTCTTTGTCTATGACCCCATGCTCGGTTCTATGTTTCCCTTTTCCCTTTATACCGTTACTTTCTCTTTTAGTTTCGTCCTTCCCCTCTTCATCGTACGACTCGATTAGGCACGCTTAGTTACAGTAGTTCAGACTCCGGCATCATCTCTCTTTTTCTCCCCACTTCGATGACCCCGTCCTCGCGCTTCCCCGTCCTCGCTCTCCTCATCCTGTTCTGGCTGGGCTTCATGGCGACGTGCGCCGCTAGCAATCCCTCCGATCCGCCACAACCTCCTGACCGCGCCGTGCCTTGTGATCCCCTGATCGACGAAGACGAGTCAATCACTATCGTCACCATCCCGGACCAGCCGGGCGCTCGACTCCCGGAATCTTGGGCCGTCGACGAGGTCTATGGCTTCGGGTTGTTTTACAACGAAAATCGGTTCTTCGTTCGTCGCTGGATTTCGGCTGATGAAGCTTGGATTTCGCCGAACTCGCCCACGCGTCGCTTACCCCCAGCTCCTACCGACCGTGGCCCTCGACCCTGCGGCTGCCCGGATCGGCACGGGCGCTATGTCACAGTGTACGGACAGCGCGAGAATATGCGCCTCTGGCCATGGATGGCCGACTGGTACGACCCACGCGAGCCAGCCAGACCTTACGCCCCCAACATCTGGAACGGTATGGGCCCGTGCCCGCGTATGGGCTTCGACTCCATCCTGCATCGCCTCCCCGCCACGCAAGCCAATGAAGATCCTGCCGAGCCATGGGTATGGGTCGTCGACGCCGCTCGAAGACAGATGGAACAGCAAGAGAGGTTCGATGACCTCCTCATCCCTCTTACGTTCCCCACACACCGGCGAGGGCTTCTTCCCGTCGTGAACAGTCTGGTATACGAGGGCGCGCAAGACTTGGCTCTGCTCCGGGACTGATGGGCGATGTGGGTATACTCGCTTCTCGCAAGGCGCGCCCACATCATCTACGAGCTAGTCGCCCGCCTCGCAGCCAGGGCTCTCCGGCTCGGGACGGGCGCCAGGCTGGACCAGCTTCGACAGCAGCAGTATTTCGGGGCGTGTCCTCAAGGCGCTTGGTTCGACGACGTAATCGAGCACGCGGGTACCATTCGGCAATTTATCCTTGATGGCGTGCCAGTATACTATCGATGGCACACCGAGTACGAGGCCCTCCCTTTCCTCGCCGACTTGGCGCCGCCGGAAGCTCCGGCTCCCGGCTCTCCGCGCTACTGCCCTCCTGCCACTCCGCGTCGCGCTCGCGCTCGCACGCCCGGACCAGCTGCTCAGCCGATCATCAATCACTTCGACACCGTTCGCATACCTCCGACAGCAGCTACGAACGCCGACGGCTCGCCCTATGTTGCGGACGACCGCGACCTACACATATTACGTTGCCTGAACCCAGATGGATCTCCTCCTGCGCACCCAGAAGACAATACCGCGGCTGGCCACGAGTCACCGCGCGTGCGGGGATCGTCCCCTATCAGCCTAGGATCCGACTCGTCTGACGATACGATGGAACTAGACGACCTCAGCCTAGATTCTCCGGCCACCACCGAGAGCGCGGACCACCCTCCTAGCCTCCTAAGCAGGCTATCGGATAGCCTCCGCGAGGAGCGCAACGACTCGCCGCTGATTCAGCGTCTCGCCCGGCGTGCTCCGCCTCCTCGTCCCCTCGCTGCTCGGCTGTCGCATGACAGTTTCCCAGAAGACGTAGTGCCTCCTGCTCGCACCCCGACGCTCTACGACTTCTTGCAACGCACTCCTGATCCTAGGAACGAAGGCGTGTTGGTACCGGCAGCTAGGAGGTTGGAAGACGACCGCGTTGATTGGACTCTCATCCTAGGAGAGAATACGGAGTCGGACGCCGCGGAGGGCTTCTTCCAACGCATCGGAGCCGGCGACCTGCCTACGCCCGTGAGCCGCCTGGAATACGTCTTCCAGCGTGGCATGCCGTACCTCACCGTCATCGGCTTCCCCGAGGAGCGACTCCTTCCTCGCCGCAGCGCGCGCACCGCAGCCCATGAGCGCGTCCCGTCGGGCGACGAATCTGCGCACCAGGTCCCACGCGAGTACCGTATCACGCGCGACACCCCGCGCGACCAGCGTTACGAAACTTGGGCGCAGGGAGTTCGTCTGATCCTGGGTCGACCTCACGCTCGCGCGGCGTTGGCTAGGGGCGGACTGATCTGGCGTATAGCCCGTTGGGGTGGCTTGACAGTGGATCACGCCCTCACAGGACCGTCGGCTGAGGTGCGCGAAGAGGGTTCCTGCCGCGTTACTACTCGCCACGTCGACGGTCGAATGGTCCCCGCGGTTGACGACTGGCTCTCAGTAGAAGAAGAGGATACCCTGCGCGGCGAGATCCTGGGCGGATCGGAATCCATTTGGCCTGACCTCGTTGTCTTCGACCGTAACTGGTGGCAAGGTACCTGGACGGACAGCCATGAAGTCTGGTTCGAGATGCATCTTCAAGAGTTGCTAGCTACGCGCGACGCGGGTACGCTACGTCTGCGGGCTGCATTCAGAAACACGCTGCGGCATGGAGACTTCGTCGCCAATGGAGGCCAACGTCGCTGTCGCAATGGGAGCAAGGCTGGCGAGTCCAGCAAAGATCGTGGCTGAATGCACTACTCTGGGGGGCTCTGTAAGGTGCATGTCTTACCATTAGTTCGTAGTTACATCCGCCATCTCTTGTTCCGTGTGTTTGGCCGTATTAGGAATACTACTCTTAGACATTTTCATCGCACAAACCCTCGCCCCGCGCACGTCGCCCCGTGCACTGCGAGCTCGCAATTGTCTACCTTCAACGTACTCGAGCGCTGTGAAGCCCTCGAGCGACTATCTCCGCCGGACCGGACGCCTGACAGCGGTCAATCAACCTCTGACGGGCGCTCGCGTTATACCTACGCTCGGCCCTTGCTAGTCATCCACACCCTCTAGAGACATCCCGCATGGATACCTCTCACAGCTGCAATCTCGAAGAAAGTCATTCAGGTGCTCTACTACGTCTTATAGGGCTGTTTCTCCAGGCTTTCCGGCCTAGTATCAGTGCTCTCGCCCTTGCACCCATCATCATCGTGCTCATCTGTCGTACCTGGGTGGCAACTCTTTGTCCGTGGCATTGGCTCTCGCTCGGAAGTTGTCTGTTCGTACTCCATGTCTGATATTAGATTTAGCTGTCACCACCGCCATGACCTCTTACTATGTCGCCCGGCTTGATACCATCAATCCCGTTTGCTTCCTGAGCGCCATCTACTGCACTTACCATCAAAATCCCGCGCCGGAGGCCTTCCCTCCGGAGGCAGGATATCGATCTTCTCGTCCCGTGACTTCAGGGGCAGAACCGAGCGCTGCACGGAGGTCCATCGTTTGGACTTACCATCACGGCAGGCTGATGGGAAGCTTCCCATCAGTGCCCCTTCCCATCAGCTGCACTTCCCGTCGCCGTTTGCGACCCCGGCTGGGCCCGGATACCCGGACACCCATATATGTCCGGGGAGCTCTCGCCGAGGTCTACGCGATGGTACCCTTCACAAAGCTGTGCGCTGTCATGGCAACGAGCAATTTCCGCCGATGCGACAAAATCCGAAATGGGCGACCGTAGACCCTGCCGAGGTCACCTTCCGGAGCCTTCCCGCGCGTCGGACGTCGATCCGATGGACGGTGTCAGAATACGAACCCTGCCGATCGAGTTTTGACTGCACTGCGCAGTGCCGAAGGCGGAACATGAGACTCGTGGGACCAAGTCGGAGACATCCACATATGACCTGAGAGCTGCCGACCGTGGCGATCCGATGCAAACGATGCCTGGGATCTGCAGGGACTGTGTCCGGATCCGATCGCACTCTGCTGCAGGATCTGCACATGCCGAAGCAGGTCTCGCTTCGTCCCTGGTGCTCGTGGAGGCCCGAAACTTCTCTGCGCACCATGTCGGGACACTGGGGGCTCAAATCCAGGGGAAAAGACACAAAATCGCAGAATCAGAAGCCCGCCGACGCTGTCGGACTGGCCTATTACTATGTCGCCCGGCTTGATACCATCAAGCCCGATTGCTTCCTGAGGACCAATTACTGCACTTACCATCAAATTTTTCTGCTCAAAAATTATGATTGCCATCTGCGACATCAGTTTTTTTTCTGGTGGGTTCACATGCAATATTGAGCCTTTGACAGCACTTCATCATTTGCGCTTCCCATCATGGTGAGGTGATGGGAAGTCAATCCTTACCATCACACTCGCCTTACCATCAGGGGAAGCACAGCAGATGGTAAGGGCTCGTGATGGGAAGCACAGATGATGGGGAATGCAGTGAGTTAGAGTTGCTGAGGCGAAGATGCTTCAGATTCGATGGTAAGTGAAAATGATGGGAAGCGCAAATGATGGTAAGCGAAAATGATGGTAAGCGCAAATGATGGGAAGTGCTGCGGAGGGAAACGCTGCAGCTCAGAGTTGCTGAGGCGAAGGTGCTTCAGATTCGATGGTAAGTGAAAATGATGGGAAGCGCAAATGATGGGAAGCGAAAATGATGGTAAGCACAAATGATGGTAAGCGAAAATGATGGTAAGCACAAATGATCGGAAGTGCTGCGGCGGGAAACGCTGCGGCTCACAGTTGCTAAGGTGAAGGTGCTTCAGATTTGATGGTAAGTGAAAATGATGGGAAGTAGAATTGATGGTAAGCGCAAATGATGGGAAGTGCTGCGGCGGGAAACGCTGCAGCTCAGAGTTGCTGAGGCGAAGGTGCTTCAGATTCGATGGTAAGTGAAAATGATGGGAAGCGCAAATGATGGTAAGCGAAAATGATGGTAAGCGCAAATGATGGGAAGCGCAAATGATCGGAAGCACTGCGGCGGGAACCGCTGCAGCTCAGAGTTGCTAAGGTGAAGGTGCTTCAGATTTGATGGTAAGTGAAAATGATGGGAAGTAGAATTGATGGGAAGTGCAAATGATGGGAAGCGCTGCGGCGGGAAACGCTGCAGCTCAGAGTTGCTGAGGCGAAGGTGCTTCACATTTGATGGTAAGACAAAACGATGGGAACTCCAATCGATGGGAAGCCCTTCGGTTGGAAACGCTGTGGTGGGAAACGCTGCTGCTCTAAGTTGCTGGGGAGATGCTTCACATTAGGTGGGAAGTGCTCCCAAAGAAAACACTGCAATGGCTGCTTCACATTCCCTTAACAAAGTGTATAATGTCTTGCAATCAAACAAACTTTCCTCCCCATCTGCTTGTACAATCCGCCTGGAGAATATGCCTTCTGGTGGTGCGTTGATGCGTCTTCCATCCCATCGTGCTATCACCTCTGCAGTTCCTGCAGTTCCTGCATTACTGTCTCTGAGCGAGATGCTTTCATAGCTACAGAATCATTATCATTTGGGAAATCCAAGTTGTTGAATCGAGGTTGATACTCGACCAGAATCGGAGCCGCCTTGTGGGACCAGACCTGAATCAAAATTGACACCAATCCGCCGATTCACAAGATTTTGCGAAACGACTCCTCTAGTCAATTCAGGTTCCAGACTCCGAATCTCTATTCTCTCCGCTGATGAATCGTGTCCGCTGAATCGGGCGTAATCAATCTTGAATTCGTTGTCCTCACAGAATGAGAAGACCGCATCGACACAGAATCACAGTCACAATCTCCAGCTTTGATTGCCGATATTATCACTGACGCCGGCACATGAGGCGCTGCCTAAACATGCGTCATATGCCCGTCGCGGTCTCACGGCGTCATGCACTGATTCTCGCACCTCGCACTGCATCCACAGGCAGCGGAAACTTGTCTGCCAGTCTATTCGTTTGTGACACGTGTCATCTAACCCAAACACCCAAACGAAGACTCGAAGTCTGAAGCCGTGCTTCGCGCTGTCTTTTTCCATAAATATCAACAATCAGTCAGTCATCAATGCACTCGAAACATTCAGCCAAAGCGTCACAGGATTTCCTCTATCACTTCCAAAGTCGCTTGTGAGCCCCTCCCGGTCTTTTCCCCGTCTTAACACAATCCAAACACATCCAACGCAGCTTGTCGACGACCTACACAAATGTCCGTCAGCACCGCAGAAAGAAGTACGCTATTAATCCTACCTTGGGCTGCTTTCCGCGTTTCAGACAACCTAAATAACGTTAGCGCGATGTTGTGAGACATCGCGATTACTTACGGTCATGCCAGACGCCTAGGCAGGCCGCACATGTAGCGCGTGCTCCATTATCAGACACCTTGACGTCGCAAACCATGCACTCGTCCGCTGGACAGTTCCTGCAATGGTAGTCGCTGCCCGCCGCAGGCAGGACGTCGTTCCATACGGTTTCAATACACTCTAAAACCAGGTTCAGTCACAATGAAATACTTGCACACGCACGCACGCACCCGTATGATAGTGGTATCCACAGCGAGCACATGAGATCGTCGTCTTGTTGTGCATTTTGTCCTTGCACAATCCGCACTGCGTAGGTTTACAGGCGTCGCACCTCCATGTACGTACGCGAAGCACTTCGTTGTCATGCGCCGCCTGCGTTGCAATTAAGATATCGAGGCCCGGTCGCTTTTTGAGGCATTCTGGCACAAATGTTAGCAACGTCACACGCACATCCAGCAATGTGCACCACATACCAGGGTGCACTCTATGCTCGCAGGTATCGCATTCCAGGAGAAACGACGTCGGCGCAACAACGACAAGACACACATCGCACGTGCAGCAGCGCTCGCACATCCAATCATGCAGCGTACCGCTGTAATGCCCCTCCCTCTGCCTCTGTAAGCGAGCGTCGAACATAGCGTCAGGCATTCCCTGCTTTCGGACCTTGCACTCTAGACGTTCCATGGTCAGCATTCCCCTCTGACACACACTCTCGACTGAGCACGCACGTTGATGAAACGCCTTGCTGCATGAACGGCAGAAGACGAAGACGCTCTCTGGATCTCCGGGGAATTCGCCACAGGCCGCGCACGTATGGGTCTCGCACCGCACGCAGATGGTCGTACCCTGGATTAACGTGGGATTGTCGAAGATAGAGTAACGCGTCGCGCACACTGTCAAACTGTCAGGCCCTGCACGGTGTCTGGCCCTCGCACGAACCTTTGCAATAGCGGTCTTCATGTCTCGGCCCTTGCGATCCAGAACGAGGGCGGGACGATGCTGCACATCCAAGCGTGGAGCGGGGTAGAGCGGAATATAGCCGTGGCGACTGAATGCATCAACGAAAGCAGCGGCCGCTTGCGCTGTCAGAGACATCGCCAGCTCTCGCAGACGGGGTTCAATCTGAGCCATGAGGTTGGAGGCGATCGCGGCCTCGTCAACGGCTAGAGCTCCAATCTGCGGCGCAAGCGTCGCAGAGACGTGCTGCGCAACAGACGCAGGATCCACCAAGATCTGACGCGGCGTTTTAGTCTCCTCGTCCGCATCCGGTGCTGGGATGCTGTCTGGTGCCATCGCCAATGGCCGCTTTAGGATCTTTACACGTTATCATATCAGCGCCCACCGCATGAGCTGATTGGAGAAATTCACTCCCCTTATGAACACATCGGCTCAGCGGTAAAAACCTATTGATTAGCTCGCTCGTCAGGCCGTTGCGCTCTCGTCCATAGTGGAGCTGGGCCGTCAACGACGAATGGCCCTCCTGGTAGTCTAGGTCCTCTTGTAGCAATGCAGTGGTCGCCACTTCCTGGTCACTGATAAGATGCCGAGACATCGAGGCCATTATGTGGCGCCAGTCGGAGACAGTGAGCTCGAGTGCTACGTGTTCCGCAGCGTATGCTCTCATTGTACTGCTCACGACGTCTGTTGAAATGTTCGTGTCGAAAATGCCGCGATTGAGATATTTAGACCCGAGAAGAATCGAGGAATCGGGGCAGCGGAACACGTTGCCGGCCAGAATTAGCGCGAATGCGCGCAGAGAGACGATGTCGAGTTTCACCAAGTCGCTCAGCTGTTTGTCCAGGCCACGGATGATTGTACGGTCGAATCCTGGGTGTGCATATAGTGAGTTCAATCATGTGAGCCGTCAGGTATCTCCGTACCTCCGGTAATCTCT
Organism: Auricularia heimuer; assembly: GCA_002287115.1. Classification (NCBI taxonomy): domain Eukaryota; kingdom Fungi; phylum Basidiomycota; class Agaricomycetes; order Auriculariales; family Auriculariaceae; genus Auricularia; species Auricularia heimuer. The sequence continues at coordinate 29,706 of NEKD01000057.1, read as the reverse complement.
CCAGACTTGTTATAATGCAGAACCCAGAGCATCTCGGGGTCGTCCGTCACTATCAAACTCCGTGGTCGATCCGCATTCACCATGAGCGTCTGCAAGGCCTCTGTGCCTCGGGGTGGTTGTCCGGCGCACATATGCATCAGCGTCGCACGAAGCGCCGAGAACTCGAGGTAATCGTGTCGCCATTCGGTACAGGCCGCCTGGTTCCAGACTGGTGTTGCCTTCCCCTGCAACCAAGTACAGAACCTCCCGCTAGCCAGCATCTGCCTCGCAAACGCCATCGAGTCAAGACCATTGGTGGGTTCCTACACAAACGAATAGCCAATCTGAATGTTTGCCGGATCGTCGTGCAGGACGTTCGGGATTGCCAAGACATTTGAGTCGCCAGCATAGCGAGTGAGTCGAGCCAATAAATCATCCAGCTGCGAAGCCATAGCCTATTAATATGTCGCCCGGATCTCATGGTATGAGATCCAAAAGGTTCCTGCGCCACGGAAACGAGGCAGGGGGGCTTGGCGCTGAGTCGCAAAATTATGTTGGGCCCGGCAGTTCGATTGAGGGTTGGTGCCGGAATTTTGCGAGCCCCACGGCACTCTGCGTGCAAAGCGCGTTTTGGCCTTGTCCATCACTTGCCCATCATTTGTCCATCACTTGTCCATCACTTGTCCGCGATTTGTCCATCATTTGTCCGACAAGAGACCGTCAAGAGCTTCCAGGGACTCCAAACGAGAGCAGACACCCCGACAGCCATATATCTCCGGAAGGCTGACGATCGTGGCTACGCGATGGTGTCGCTACCTCGGCCGTCCGTTGCCAAAGCAGCCCGGAATACCTGCCGATGTCACGAAACCCGGACAAGGAGCCGTATCTCCGCGAGGGGTGCAGCTAAACTCGCGGGACGACGAGCGCAGGCATTCTGGACGAGAGCCCAACAAATCCCCGACAAATGATGGACAAATGATGGACAAGGCGTCGACAAGGAGCCGTACCTCGACGAGGAGTGCGGCCGAAACCGCGGGACGAAGACCAAACATGTTCCAGACGTGAGCCCGACCGATTGCCAACAAATGATGGACAAATGATGGACAAGGGACCGACAAGAGCCAATTGCGACCCCAGTTGGACGCCGATCGTCGGACACCCATATATCTCCGGGGAGCTCTCGCGAGGGTCCACGCGATGGTACCACTCACGAGGCTGTGCGCCGTCATGGCAACGCGCAATTTTCGCCGATGCAACAAAATCCGAAATGGGCGACCGCAGACCCTGCCGAGGTTGCCTTCCGGAGTCTTCCCTGCGTGTCCGACGTCGATCCGACGGGAGGTGCGAAAAAACGAACCCTGCCGATCGCGTTTCGACTGCGCTGTGCGGTGCCGAAGGCAGAACATCAGACTCCGCGGGACCAAGTCAGAGTCATCCACATATGACCTATTAATATGTCGCCCGGATCTCATGGTATGAGATCCAAAAGGTTCCTGCGCCACGGAAACGAGGAAGGGGGGCTTGGCGCTGACTCGCAAAATTATGTTGGGCCCGGCAGTTCGATTGAGGGTTGGTGCCGGAATTTTGCGAGCCCCACGGCACTCTGCGTCCAAAGCGCGTTTTGGCCTTGTCCATCACTTGCCCATCATTTGTCCATCACTTGTCCGCGATTTGTCCATCATTTGTCCAACAAGAGACCGTCAAGAGCTTCCAGGGACTCCAAATGAGAGCAGACACCCCGACAGCCATATATCTCCGGAAGGCTGACGATCGTGGCTACGCGATGGTGTCGCTACCTCGGCCGTCCGTCGCCAAAGCAACCCGGAATACCTGCCGATGTCACGAAACCCGGACAAGGAGCCGTATCTCCGCGAGGGGTGCAGCTAAACTCGCGGGACGACGAGCGCACGCATCCTGGACGAGAGCCCAACAAAACCCCGACAAATGATGGACAAATGATGGACAAGGCGTCGACAAGGAGCCGTATCTCGACGAGGAGTGCAGCCGAAACCGCGGGACGAAGACCAAACACGTTCCACACGTGAGCCCGACCGATTGCCAACAAATGATGGACAAATGATGGACAAGGGACCGACAAGAGCCAATTGCGACCCCAGTTGGACCCCGATCTCCGGACACCCACATATGTCCGGGGAGCTCTCTCCGCGGTCTACGCGATGGTGCCGTTCTCCGGGCTGTGCGCTGTCACGGCAACACGCGATTCCTGCCGACACGACAAAATCCGACATGGGCGACCGCTGACCCTGCCGAGGTTACCTTCCGGAGCCTTCCCTACGCGTCGGACGTCGATCCGATGGACGGTGTCAAAATGCGAACTCTGCCGATCGAGTTTTGACTGCGCTGTGCAGTGCCGAAGGCGGAACATGAGACTCGTGGGACCAAGTCAGAGACATCCACATATGACCCGAGAGCTGCCGACGACGCCGATCCGGTTAGGGTTAGGTTAGGTTAGGTTAGGTTATAGAGGGGGTTCCAGGCATACCAGGCAGGAAATCTTGCCTGGCCTGCACAGGCTAGGACTTCCTGCCTGGCCTGCACAGGCTAGGACTTTCTGCCTGGCCTTCACAGGCTAGGACTTTCTGCCTGGCCTTCGCAGGCCAGGACTTCCTGCCTGGCCTGCACAAGAACTCCTGCCTGGTCTGCACAGGCTTGGATATCCTGCCTGCCATACATACAGCCTCAGATGGCTAAGTTGCACCAGGTAGTATCATCTCCTGTTCACTTGTCTGCATAGGGTCACAATTCCTGTACCTATCTACCTACCTACCTACCAACCTTGCACTGTCCTGCTGGCCATTGTCTGAGTCTCCCTATAAAAAAGTCGGACCTCTGTGTGCGGCACCCTCGGTGTCCATCAACAGCCCTCTGATGCGTTTGTGTCTCCCTATGAAAAAGTCGGACCTCTGTGTGCGGCACCCTCAGTGTCCATCAACAGCCCTCTGATGGAGTTGACTCCGCCTATGAAAAAGTCGGACCTCTGTGTGCGGCACCCTCGGTCTCCATCAACTGCACTCTGATGGAGTTGACTGCGCCTATGAAAAAGTCGGACCTCTGTGTGCGGCACCCTCGGTCTCCATCAACTGCACTCTGATGGAGTTGACTGCGCCTATGAAAAAGTCGGACCTCTGTGTGTGGGGCCCTTTTGATCCCCCATCAACTGCCCTCTGATGGAGTTGACTGCGCCTATGAAAAAGTCGGACCTCTGTGTGTGGGGCCCTTTTGATCCCCCATCAACTGCCCTCTGATGGAGTTGACTGCGGCTATGAAAAAGTCGGACCTGTGTGTGTGGGGCCCTTTTGATCCCCATCAACTGCCCTCTGATGGAGTTGACTGCTGCTATGAAAAAGTCGGACCTCTGTGTGCGGCACCCTCGGTCTCCATCAACTGCACTCTGATGGAGTTGACTGCGCCTATGAAAAAGTCGGACCTCTGTGTGTGGGGCCCTTTTGATCCCCCATCAACAGCCCTCTGATGGAGTTGACTGCGCCTATGAAAAAGTCGGACCTCTGTGTGTGGGGCCCTATTAATATGTCGCCCGGATCTCATGGTATGAGATCCAAAAGGTTCCTGCGCCACGGAAACGAGGAATGGGGGCTTGGCGCTGACTCGCAAAATTATGTTGGGCCCGGCAGTTCGATTGAGGGTTGGTGCCGGAATTTTGCGAGCCCCACGGCACTCTGCGTGCAAAGCGCGTTTTGGCCTTGTCCATCACTTGCCCATCATTTGTCCATCACTTGTCCATCACTTGTCCGCGATTTGTCCATCATTTGTCCGACAAGAGACCGTCAAGAGCTTCCAGGGACTCCAAACGAGAGCAGACACCCCGACAGCCATATATCTCCGGAAGGCTGACGATCGTGGCTACGCGATGGTGTCGCTACCTCGGCCGTCCGTTGCCAAAGCGACCCGGAATACCTGCCGATGTCACAAAACCCGGACAAGGAGCCGTATCTCCGCGAGGGGTGCAGCTAAACTCGCGGGACGACGAGCGAACGCATTCTGGACGAGAGCCCAACAAATCCCCGACAAATGATGGACAAATGATGGACAAGGGACCGACAAGAGCCAATTGCGACCCCAGTTGGACCCCGATCGTCGGACACCCATATATCTCCGGGGAGCTCTCGCGAGGGTCTACGCGATGGTACCCTTCACGAGGCTGTGCGCCGTCATGGCAACGCGCAATTTTCGCCGATGCGACAAAATCCGAAATGGGCGACCGCAGACCCTGCCGAGGTTACCTTCCGGAGTCTTCCCGGGGTGCTGGACGACCATCCGATGGGCGGTGCCAAAATACGAACCCTGCCGATCGAGGTTTGACTGCGCTGTGAAGTGCCGAAGGCAGATCGTGAGACTCGTGGGACCGAGTCAGAGACATCCATACATGACCTGAGAGCTGCCGAAGACGCCGATCGGATGCACAGGAAGCCTGGGATCTGCAGGGACCGTGTCCAGACCTGATCGCAGTCTGCTGCAAGATCTGCACATGCCAAAGTGTGTCTCGCTTCGTCCCTGGCGCTCGTCGAGGCCTGAAACTTCTCTGCGCACCATGTCGGGACGCTGGGGGCTCATTTGCAGGGGAAACGGCACAAAATCGCAGAATCCGAAGCCCGCCGACGCTGTCGGACTGGCCTCGATTTGGGGGTTTGGGGGGTGCGCGGCTTGGGAGCCTGTCGGTCTGCCCACCGATCGGCCGTGTTTGGCTGGCAGCAGGCAAAAGGACCCTGCCGATAGTCTGAGCATCCTCGACCTTTGGCCAGGAGAAAGGAAGTCCCACTCAACCGGGGGCTGAATACGTTCTTCCGACTTGGTCTCGTCAGCAAAGCCGATTGGAAGCGTGCCCGTCTTTCTTGGCGATCGGAATGCAGCATGTCGGATCTGCAACGGGGAAAATTCCTATTAATATGTCGCCCGGATCTCATGGTATGAGATCCAAAAGGTTCCTGCGCCACGGAAACGAGGAATGGGGGCTTGGCGCTGACTCGCAAAATTATGTTGGGCCCGGCAGTTCGATTGAGGGTTGGTGCCGGAATTTTGCGAGCCCCACGGCACTCTGCGTGCAAAGCGCGTTTTGGCCTTGTCCATCACTTGCCCATCATTTGTCCATCACTTGTCCATCACTTGTCCGCGATTTGTCCATCATTTGTCCGACAAGAGACCGTCAAGAGCTTCCAGGGACTCCAAACGAGAGCAGACACCCCGACAGCCATATATCTCCGGAAGGCTGACGATCGTGGCTACGCGATGGTGTCGCTACCTCGGCCGTCCGTTGCCAAAGCGACCCGGAATACCTGCCGATGTCACAAAACCCGGACAAGGAGCCGTATCTCCGCGAGGGGTGCAGCTAAACTCGCGGGACGACGAGCGAACGCATTCTGGACGAGAGCCCAACAAATCCCCGACAAATGATGGACAAATGATGGACAAGGGACCGACAAGAGCCAATTGCGACCCCAGTTGGACCCCGATCGTCGGACACCCATATATCTCCGGGGAGCTCTCGCGAGGGTCTACGCGATGGTACCCTTCACGAGGCTGTGCGCCGTCATGGCAACGCGCAATTTTCGCCGATGCGACAAAATCCGAAATGGGCGACCGCAGACCCTGCCGAGGTTACCTTCCGGAGTCTTCCCGGGGTGCTGGACGACCATCCGATGGGCGGTGCCAAAATACGAACCCTGCCGATCGAGGTTTGACTGCGCTGTGAAGTGCCGAAGGCAGATCGTGAGACTCGTGGGACCGAGTCAGAGACATCCATACATGACCTGAGAGCTGCCGAAGACGCCGATCGGATGCACAGGAAGCCTGGGATCTGCAGGGACCGTGTCCAGACCTGATCGCAGTCTGCTGCAAGATCTGCACATGCCAAAGTGTGTCTCGCTTCGTCCCTGGCGCTCGTCGAGGCCTGAAACTTCTCTGCGCACCATGTCGGGACGCTGGGGGCTCATTTGCAGGGGAAACGGCACAAAATCGCAGAATCCGAAGCCCGCCGACGCTGTCGGACTGGCCTCGATTTGGGGGTTTGGGGGGTGCGCGGCTTGGGAGCCTGTCGGTCTGCCCACCGATCGGCCGTGTTTGGCTGGCAGCAGGCAAAAGGACCCTGCCGATAGTCTGAGCATCCTCGACCTTTGGCCAGGAGAAAGGAAGTCCCACTCAACCGGGGGCTGAATACGTTCTTCCGACTTGGTCTCGTCAGCAAAGCCGATTGGAAGCGTGCCCGTCTTTCTTGGCGATCGGAATGCAGCATGTCGGATCTGCAACGGGGAAAATTCCTATTAATATGTCGCCCGGATCTCATGGTATGAGATCCAAAAGGTTCCTGCGCCACGGAAACGAGGAATGGGGGCTTGGCGCTGACTCGCAAAATTATGTTGGGCCCGGCAGTTCGATTGAGGGTTGGTGCCGGAATTTTGCGAGCCCCACGGCACTCTGCGTGCAAAGCGCGTTTTGGCCTTGTCCATCACTTGCCCATCATTTGTCCATCACTTGTCCATCACTTGTCCGCGATTTGTCCATCATTTGTCCGACAAGAGACCGTCAAGAGCTTCCAGGGACTCCAAACGAGAGCAGACACCCCGACAGCCATATATCTCCGGAAGGCTGACGATCGTGGCTACGCGATGGTGTCGCTACCTCGGCCGTCCGTTGCCAAAGCGACCCGGAATACCTGCCGATGTCACAAAACCCGGACAAGGAGCCGTATCTCCGCGAGGGGTGCAGCTAAACTCGCGGGACGACGAGCGAACGCATTCTGGACGAGAGCCCAACAAATCCCCGACAAATGATGGACAAATGATGGACAAGGGACCGACAAGAGCCAATTGCGACCCCAGTTGGACCCCGATCGTCGGACACCCATATATCTCCGGGGAGCTCTCGCGAGGGTCTACGCGATGGTACCCTTCACGAGGCTGTGCGCCGTCATGGCAACGCGCAATTTTCGCCGATGCGACAAAATCCGAAATGGGCGACCGCAGACCCTGCCGAGGTTACCTTCCGGAGTCTTCCCGGGGTGCTGGACGACCATCCGATGGGCGGTGCCAAAATACGAACCCTGCCGATCGAGGTTTGACTGCGCTGTGAAGTGCCGAAGGCAGATCGTGAGACTCGTGGGACCGAGTCAGAGACATCCATACATGACCTGAGAGCTGCCGAAGACGCCGATCGGATGCACAGGAAGCCTGGGATCTGCAGGGACCGTGTCCAGACCTGATCGCAGTCTGCTGCAAGATCTGCACATGCCAAAGTGTGTCTCGCTTCGTCCCTGGCGCTCGTCGAGGCCTGAAACTTCTCTGCGCACCATGTCGGGACGCTGGGGGCTCATTTGCAGGGGAAACGGCACAAAATCGCAGAATCCGAAGCCCGCCGACGCTGTCGGACTGGCCTCGATTTGGGGGTTTGGGGGGTGCGCGGCTTGGGAGCCTGTCGGTCTGCCCACCGATCGGCCGTGTTTGGCTGGCAGCAGGCAAAAGGACCCTGCCGATAGTCTGAGCATCCTCGACCTTTGGCCAGGAGAAAGGAAGTCCCACTCAACCGGGGGCTGAATACGTTCTTCCGACTTGGTCTCGTCAGCAAAGCCGATTGGAAGCGTGCCCGTCTTTCTTGGCGATCGGAATGCAGCATGTCGGATCTGCAACGGGGAAAATTCCTATTAATATGTCGCCCGGATCTCATGGTATGAGATCCAAAAGGTTCCTGCGCCACGGAAACGAGGAATGGGGGCTTGGCGCTGACTCGCAAAATTATGTTGGGCCCGGCAGTTCGATTGAGGGTTGGTGCCGGAATTTTGCGAGCCCCACGGCACTCTGCGTGCAAAGCGCGTTTTGGCCTTGTCCATCACTTGCCCATCATTTGTCCATCACTTGTCCATCACTTGTCCGCGATTTGTCCATCATTTGTCCGACAAGAGACCGTCAAGAGCTTCCAGGGACTCCAAACGAGAGCAGACACCCCGACAGCCATATATCTCCGGAAGGCTGACGATCGTGGCTACGCGATGGTGTCGCTACCTCGGCCGTCCGTTGCCAAAGCGACCCGGAATACCTGCCGATGTCACAAAACCCGGACAAGGAGCCGTATCTCCGCGAGGGGTGCAGCTAAACTCGCGGGACGACGAGCGAACGCATTCTGGACGAGAGCCCAACAAATCCCCGACAAATGATGGACAAATGATGGACAAGGGACCGACAAGAGCCAATTGCGACCCCAGTTGGACCCCGATCGTCGGACACCCATATATCTCCGGGGAGCTCTCGCGAGGGTCTACGCGATGGTACCCTTCACGAGGCTGTGCGCCGTCATGGCAACGCGCAATTTTCGCCGATGCGACAAAATCCGAAATGGGCGACCGCAGACCCTGCCGAGGTTACCTTCCGGAGTCTTCCCGGGGTGCTGGACGACCATCCGATGGGCGGTGCCAAAATACGAACCCTGCCGATCGAGGTTTGACTGCGCTGTGAAGTGCCGAAGGCAGATCGTGAGACTCGTGGGACCGAGTCAGAGACATCCATACATGACCTGAGAGCTGCCGAAGACGCCGATCGGATGCACAGGAAGCCTGGGATCTGCAGGGACCGTGTCCAGACCTGATCGCAGTCTGCTGCAAGATCTGCACATGCCAAAGTGTGTCTCGCTTCGTCCCTGGCGCTCGTCGAGGCCTGAAACTTCTCTGCGCACCATGTCGGGACGCTGGGGGCTCATTTGCAGGGGAAACGGCACAAAATCGCAGAATCCGAAGCCCGCCGACGCTGTCGGACTGGCCTCGATTTGGGGGTTTGGGGGGTGCGCGGCTTGGGAGCCTGTCGGTCTGCCCACCGATCGGCCGTGTTTGGCTGGCAGCAGGCAAAAGGACCCTGCCGATAGTCTGAGCATCCTCGACCTTTGGCCAGGAGAAAGGAAGTCCCACTCAACCGGGGGCTGAATACGTTCTTCCGACTTGGTCTCGTCAGCAAAGCCGATTGGAAGCGTGCCCGTCTTTCTTGGCGATCGGAATGCAGCATGTCGGATCTGCAACGGGGAAAATTCCTATTAATATGTCGCCCGGATCTCATGGTATGAGATCCAAAAGGTTCCTGCGCCACGGAAACGAGGAATGGGGGCTTGGCGCTGACTCGCAAAATTATGTTGGGCCCGGCAGTTCGATTGAGGGTTGGTGCCGGAATTTTGCGAGCCCCACGGCACTCTGCGTGCAAAGCGCGTTTTGGCCTTGTCCATCACTTGCCCATCATTTGTCCATCACTTGTCCATCACTTGTCCGCGATTTGTCCATCATTTGTCCGACAAGAGACCGTCAAGAGCTTCCAGGGACTCCAAACGAGAGCAGACACCCCGACAGCCATATATCTCCGGAAGGCTGACGATCGTGGCTACGCGATGGTGTCGCTACCTCGGCCGTCCGTTGCCAAAGCGACCCGGAATACCTGCCGATGTCACAAAACCCGGACAAGGAGCCGTATCTCCGCGAGGGGTGCAGCTAAACTCGCGGGACGACGAGCGAACGCATTCTGGACGAGAGCCCAACAAATCCCCGACAAATGATGGACAAATGATGGACAAGGGACCGACAAGAGCCAATTGCGACCCCAGTTGGACCCCGATCGTCGGACACCCATATATCTCCGGGGAGCTCTCGCGAGGGTCTACGCGATGGTACCCTTCACGAGGCTGTGCGCCGTCATGGCAACGCGCAATTTTCGCCGATGCGACAAAATCCGAAATGGGCGACCGCAGACCCTGCCGAGGTTACCTTCCGGAGTCTTCCCGGGGTGCTGGACGACCATCCGATGGGCGGTGCCAAAATACGAACCCTGCCGATCGAGGTTTGACTGCGCTGTGAAGTGCCGAAGGCAGATCGTGAGACTCGTGGGACCGAGTCAGAGACATCCATACATGACCTGAGAGCTGCCGAAGACGCCGATCGGATGCACAGGAAGCCTGGGATCTGCAGGGACCGTGTCCAGACCTGATCGCAGTCTGCTGCAAGATCTGCACATGCCAAAGTGTGTCTCGCTTCGTCCCTGGCGCTCGTCGAGGCCTGAAACTTCTCTGCGCACCATGTCGGGACGCTGGGGGCTCATTTGCAGGGGAAACGGCACAAAATCGCAGAATCCGAAGCCCGCCGACGCTGTCGGACTGGCCTCGATTTGGGGGTTTGGGGGGTGCGCGGCTTGGGAGCCTGTCGGTCTGCCCACCGATCGGCCGTGTTTGGCTGGCAGCAGGCAAAAGGACCCTGCCGATAGTCTGAGCATCCTCGACCTTTGGCCAGGAGAAAGGAAGTCCCACTCAACCGGGGGCTGAATACGTTCTTCCGACTTGGTCTCGTCAGCAAAGCCGATTGGAAGCGTGCCCGTCTTTCTTGGCGATCGGAATGCAGCATGTCGGATCTGCAACGGGGAAAATTCCTATTAATATGTCGCCCGGATCTCATGGTATGAGATCCAAAAGGTTCCTGCGCCACGGAAACGAGGAATGGGGGCTTGGCGCTGACTCGCAAAATTATGTTGGGCCCGGCAGTTCGATTGAGGGTTGGTGCCGGAATTTTGCGAGCCCCACGGCACTCTGCGTGCAAAGCGCGTTTTGGCCTTGTCCATCACTTGCCCATCATTTGTCCATCACTTGTCCATCACTTGTCCGCGATTTGTCCATCATTTGTCCGACAAGAGACCGTCAAGAGCTTCCAGGGACTCCAAACGAGAGCAGACACCCCGACAGCCATATATCTCCGGAAGGCTGACGATCGTGGCTACGCGATGGTGTCGCTACCTCGGCCGTCCGTTGCCAAAGCGACCCGGAATACCTGCCGATGTCACAAAACCCGGACAAGGAGCCGTATCTCCGCGAGGGTGCAGCTAAACTCGCGGGACGACGAGCGAACGCATTCTGGACGAGAGCCCAACAAATCCCCGACAAATGATGGACAAATGATGGACAAGGGACCGACAAGAGCCAATTGCGACCCCAGTTGGACCCCGATCGTCGGACACCCATATATCTCCGGGGAGCTCTCGCGAGGGTCTACGCGATGGTACCCTTCACGAGGCTGTGCGCCGTCATGGCAACGCGCAATTTTCGCCGATGCGACAAAATCCGAAATGGGCGACCGCAGACCCTGCCGAGGTTACCTTCCGGAGTCTTCCCGGGGTGCTGGACGACCATCCGATGGGCGGTGCCAAAATACGAACCCTGCCGATCGAGGTTTGACTGCGCTGTGAAGTGCCGAAGGCAGATCGTGAGACTCGTGGGACCGAGTCAGAGACATCCATACATGACCTGAGAGCTGCCGAAGACGCCGATCGGATGCACAGGAAGCCTGGGATCTGCAGGGACCGTGTCCAGACCTGATCGCAGTCTGCTGCAAGATCTGCACATGCCAAAGTGTGTCTCGCTTCGTCCCTGGCGCTCGTCGAGGCCTGAAACTTCTCTGCGCACCATGTCGGGACGCTGGGGGCTCATTTGCAGGGGAAACGGCACAAAATCGCAGAATCCGAAGCCCGCCGACGCTGTCGGACTGGCCTCGATTTGGGGGTTTGGGGGTGCGCGGCTTGGGAGCCTGTCGGTCTGCCCACCGATCGGCCGTGTTTGGCTGGCAGCAGGCAAAAGGACCCTGCCGATAGTCTGAGCATCCTCGACCTTTGGCCAGGAGAAAGGAAGTCCCACTCAACCGGGGGCTGAATACGTTCTTCCGACTTGGTCTCGTCAGCAAAGCCGATTGGAAGCGTGCCCGTCTTTCTTGGCGATCGGAATGCAGCATGTCGGATCTGCAACGGGGAAAATTCCTATTAATATGTCGCCCGGATCTCATGGTATGAGATCCAAAAGGTTCCTGCGCCACGGAAACGAGGAATGGGGCTTGGCGCTGACTCGCAAAATTATGTTGGGCCCGGCAGTTCGATTGAGGGTTGGTGCCGGAATTTTGCGAGCCCCACGGCACTCTGCGTGCAAAGCGCGTTTTGGCCTTGTCCATCACTTGCCCATCATTTGTCCATCACTTGTCCATCACTTGTCCGCGATTTGTCCATCATTTGTCCGACAAGAGACCGTCAAGAGCTTCCAGGGACTCCAAACGAGAGCAGACACCCGACAGCCATATATCTCCGGAAGGCTGACGATCGTGGCTACGCGATGGTGTCGCTACCTCGGCCGTCCGTTGCCAAAGCGACCCGGAATACCTGCCGATGTCACAAAACCCGGACAAGGAGCCGTATCTCCGCGAGGGGTGCAGCTAAACTCGCGGGACGACGAGCGAACGCATTCTGGACGAGAGCCCAACAAATCCCCGACAAATGATGGACAAATGATGGACAAGGGACCGACAAGAGCCAATTGCGACCCCAGTTGGACCCCGATCGTCGGACACCCATATATCTCCGGGGAGCTCTCGCGAGGGTCTACGCGATGGTACCCTTCACGAGGCTGTGCGCCGTCATGGCAACGCGCAATTTTCGCCGATGCGACAAAATCCGAAATGGGCGACCGCAGACCCTGCCGAGGTTACCTTCCGGAGTCTTCCCGGGGTGCTGGACGACCATCCGATGGGCGGTGCCAAAATACGAACCCTGCCGATCGAGGTTTGACTGCGCTGTGAAGTGCCGAAGGCAGATCGTGAGACTCGTGGGACCGAGTCAGAGACATCCATACATGACCTGAGAGCTGCCGAAGACGCCGATCGGATGCACAGGAAGCCTGGGATCTGCAGGGACCGTGTCCAGACCTGATCGCAGTCTGCTGCAAGATCTGCACATGCCAAAGTGTGTCTCGCTTCGTCCCTGGCGCTCGTCGAGGCCTGAAACTTCTCTGCGCACCATGTCGGGACGCTGGGGCTCATTTGCAGGGGAAACGGCACAAAATCGCAGAATCCGAAGCCCGCCGACGCTGTCGGACTGGCCTCGATTTGGGGGTTTGGGGGTGCGCGGCTTGGGAGCCTGTCGGTCTGCCCACCGATCGGCCGTGTTTGGCTGGCAGCAGGCAAAAGGACCCTGCCGATAGTCTGAGCATCCTCGACCTTTGGCCAGGAGAAAGGAAGTCCCACTCAACCGGGGGCTGAATACGTTCTTCCGACTTGGTCTCGTCAGCAAAGCCGATTGGAAGCGTGCCCGTCTTTCTTGGCGATCGGAATGCAGCATGTCGGATCTGCAACGGGGAAAATTCCTATTAATATGTCGCCCGGATCTCATGGTATGAGATCCAAAAGGTTCCTGCGCCACGGAAACGAGGAATGGGGGCTTGGCGCTGACTCGCAAAATTATGTTGGGCCCGGCAGTTCGATTGAGGGTTGGTGCCGGAATTTTGCGAGCCCCACGGCACTCTGCGTGCAAAGCGCGTTTTGGCCTTGTCCATCACTTGCCCATCATTTGTCCATCACTTGTCCATCACTTGTCCGCGATTTGTCCATCATTTGTCCGACAAGAGACCGTCAAGAGCTTCCAGGGACTCCAAACGAGAGCAGACACCCCGACAGCCATATATCTCCGGAAGGCTGACGATCGTGGCTACGCGATGGTGTCGCTACCTCGGCCGTCCGTTGCCAAAGCGACCCGGAATACCTGCCGATGTCACAAAACCCGGACAAGGAGCCGTATCTCCGCGAGGGGTGCAGCTAAACTCGCGGGACGACGAGCGAACGCATTCTGGACGAGAGCCCAACAAATCCCCGACAAATGATGGACAAATGATGGACAAGGGACCGACAAGAGCCAATTGCGACCCCAGTTGGACCCCGATCGTCGGACACCCATATATCTCCGGGGAGCTCTCGCGAGGGTCTACGCGATGGTACCCTTCACGAGGCTGTGCGCCGTCATGGCAACGCGCAATTTTCGCCGATGCGACAAAATCCGAAATGGGCGACCGCAGACCCTGCCGAGGTTACCTTCCGGAGTCTTCCCGGGGTGCTGGACGACCATCCGATGGGCGGTGCCAAAATACGAACCCTGCCGATCGAGGTTTGACTGCGCTGTGAAGTGCCGAAGGCAGATCGTGAGACTCGTGGGACCGAGTCAGAGACATCCATACATGACCTGAGAGCTGCCGAAGACGCCGATCGGATGCACAGGAAGCCTGGGATCTGCAGGGACCGTGTCCAGACCTGATCGCAGTCTGCTGCAAGATCTGCACATGCCAAAGTGTGTCTCGCTTCGTCCCTGGCGCTCGTCGAGGCCTGAAACTTCTCTGCGCACCATGTCGGGACGCTGGGGGCTCATTTGCAGGGGAAACGGCACAAAATCGCAGAATCCGAAGCCCGCCGACGCTGTCGGACTGGCCTCGATTTGGGGGTTTGGGGGGTGCGCGGCTTGGGAGCCTGTCGGTCTGCCCACCGATCGGCCGTGTTTGGCTGGCAGCAGGCAAAAGGACCCTGCCGATAGTCTGAGCATCCTCGACCTTTGGCCAGGAGAAAGGAAGTCCCACTCAACCGGGGGCTGAATACGTTCTTCCGACTTGGTCTCGTCAGCAAAGCCGATTGGAAGCGTGCCCGTCTTTCTTGGCGATCGGAATGCAGCATGTCGGATCTGCAACGGGGAAAATTCCTATTAATATGTCGCCCGGATCTCATGGTATGAGATCCAAAAGGTTCCTGCGCCACGGAAACGAGGAATGGGGGCTTGGCGCTGACTCGCAAAATTATGTTGGGCCCGGCAGTTCGATTGAGGGTTGGTGCCGGAATTTTGCGAGCCCCACGGCACTCTGCGTGCAAAGCGCGTTTTGGCCTTGTCCATCACTTGCCCATCATTTGTCCATCACTTGTCCATCACTTGTCCGCGATTTGTCCATCATTTGTCCGACAAGAGACCGTCAAGAGCTTCCAGGGACTCCAAACGAGAGCAGACACCCCGACAGCCATATATCTCCGGAAGGCTGACGATCGTGGCTACGCGATGGTGTCGCTACCTCGGCCGTCCGTTGCCAAAGCGACCCGGAATACCTGCCGATGTCACAAAACCCGGACAAGGAGCCGTATCTCCGCGAGGGGTGCAGCTAAACTCGCGGGACGACGAGCGAACGCATTCTGGACGAGAGCCCAACAAATCCCCGACAAATGATGGACAAATGATGGACAAGGGACCGACAAGAGCCAATTGCGACCCCAGTTGGACCCCGATCGTCGGACACCCATATATCTCCGGGGAGCTCTCGCGAGGGTCTACGCGATGGTACCTTCACGAGGCTGTGCGCCGTCATGGCAACGCGCAATTTTCGCCGATGCGACAAAATCCGAAATGGGCGACCGCAGACCCTGCCGAGGTTACCTTCCGGAGTCTTCCCGGGGTGCTGGACGACCATCCGATGGGCGGTGCCAAAATACGAACCCTGCCGATCGAGGTTTGACTGCGCTGTGAAGTGCCGAAGGCAGATCGTGAGACTCGTGGGACCGAGTCAGAGACATCCATACATGACCTGAGAGCTGCCGAAGACGCCGATCGGATGCACAGGAAGCCTGGGATCTGCAGGGACCGTGTCCAGACCTGATCGCAGTCTGCTGCAAGATCTGCACATGCCAAAGTGTGTCTCGCTTCGTCCCTGGCGCTCGTCGAGGCCTGAAACTTCTCTGCGCACCATGTCGGGACGCTGGGGGCTCATTTGCAGGGGAAACGGCACAAAATCGCAGAATCCGAAGCCCGCCGACGCTGTCGGACTGGCCTCGATTTGGGGGTTTGGGGGGTGCGCGGCTTGGGAGCCTGTCGGTCTGCCCACCGATCGGCCGTGTTTGGCTGGCAGCAGGCAAAAGGACCCTGCCGATAGTCTGAGCATCCTCGACCTTTGGCCAGGAGAAAGGAAGTCCCACTCAACCGGGGCTGAATACGTTCTTCCGACTTGGTCTCGTCAGCAAAGCCGATTGGAAGCGTGCCCGTCTTTCTTGGCGATCGGAATGCAGCATGTCGGATCTGCAACGGGGAAAATTCCTATTAATATGTCGCCCGGATCTCATGGTATGAGATCCAAAAGGTTCCTGCGCCACGGAAACGAGGAATGGGGGCTTGGCGCTGACTCGCAAAATTATGTTGGGCCCGGCAGTTCGATTGAGGGTTGGTGCCGGAATTTTGCGAGCCCCACGGCACTCTGCGTGCAAAGCGCGTTTTGGCCTTGTCCATCACTTGCCCATCATTTGTCCATCACTTGTCCATCACTTGTCCGCGATTTGTCCATCATTTGTCCGACAAGAGACCGTCAAGAGCTTCCAGGGACTCCAAACGAGAGCAGACACCCCGACAGCCATATATCTCCGGAAGGCTGACGATCGTGGCTACGCGATGGTGTCGCTACCTCGGCCGTCCGTTGCCAAAGCGACCCGGAATACCTGCCGATGTCACAAAACCCGGACAAGGAGCCGTATCTCCGCGAGGGGTGCAGCTAAACTCGCGGGACGACGAGCGAACGCATTCTGGACGAGAGCCCAACAAATCCCCGACAAATGATGGACAAATGATGGACAAGGGACCGACAAGAGCCAATTGCGACCCCAGTTGGACCCCGATCGTCGGACACCCATATATCTCCGGGGAGCTCTCGCGAGGGTCTACGCGATGGTACCCTTCACGAGGCTGTGCGCCGTCATGGCAACGCGCAATTTTCGCCGATGCGACAAAATCCGAAATGGGCGACCGCAGACCCTGCCGAGGTTACCTTCCGGAGTCTTCCCGGGGTGCTGGACGACCATCCGATGGGCGGTGCCAAAATACGAACCCTGCCGATCGAGGTTTGACTGCGCTGTGAAGTGCCGAAGGCAGATCGTGAGACTCGTGGGACCGAGTCAGAGACATCCATACATGACCTGAGAGCTGCCGAAGACGCCGATCGGATGCACAGGAAGCCTGGGATCTGCAGGGACCGTGTCCAGACCTGATCGCAGTCTGCTGCAAGATCTGCACATGCCAAAGTGTGTCTCGCTTCGTCCCTGGCGCTCGTCGAGGCCTGAAACTTCTCTGCGCACCATGTCGGGACGCTGGGGGCTCATTTGCAGGGGAAACGGCACAAAATCGCAGAATCCGAAGCCCGCCGACGCTGTCGGACTGGCCTCGATTTGGGGGTTTGGGGGGTGCGCGGCTTGGGAGCCTGTCGGTCTGCCCACCGATCGGCCGTGTTTGGCTGGCAGCAGGCAAAAGGACCCTGCCGATAGTCTGAGCATCCTCGACCTTTGGCCAGGAGAAAGGAAGTCCCACTCAACCGGGGGCTGAATACGTTCTTCCGACTTGGTCTCGTCAGCAAAGCCGATTGGAAGCGTGCCCGTCTTTCTTGGCGATCGGAATGCAGCATGTCGGATCTGCAACGGGGAAAATTCCTATTAATATGTCGCCCGGATCTCATGGTATGAGATCCAAAAGGTTCCTGCGCCACGGAAACGAGGAATGGGGGCTTGGCGCTGACTCGCAAAATTATGTTGGGCCCGGCAGTTCGATTGAGGGTTGGTGCCGGAATTTTGCGAGCCCCACGGCACTCTGCGTGCAAAGCGCGTTTTGGCCTTGTCCATCACTTGCCCATCATTTGTCCATCACTTGTCCATCACTTGTCCGGGATTTGTCCATCATTTGTCCGACAAGAGACCGTCAAGAGCTTCCAGGGACTCCAAACGAGAGCAGACACCCCGACAGCCATATATCTCCGGAAGGCTGACGATCGTGGCTACGCGATGGTGTCGCTACCTCGGCCGTCCGTTGCCAAAGCGACCCGGAATACCTGCCGATGTCACAAAACCCGGACAAGGAGCCGTATCTCCGCGAGGGGTGCAGCTAAACTCGCGGGACGACGAGCGAACGCATTCTGGACGAGAGCCCAACAAATCCCCGACAAATGATGGACAAATGATGGACAAGGGACCGACAAGGGTTAGGTTAGGTTAGGTTAGGTTATAGAGGGGGTTCCAGGCATACCAGGCAGGAAATCTTGCCTGGTCTGCACAGGCTAGGACTTCCTGCCTGGCCTGCGCAGGCTAGGACTTCCTGCCTGGCCTGCGCAGGCTAGGACTTCCTGCCTGGCCTTCACAGGCTAGGACTTTCTGCCTGGCCTTCGCAGGCCAGGACTTCCTGCCTGGCCTGCACAAGAACTCCTGCCTGGTCTGCACAGGCTTGGATATCCTGCCTGCCATACATACAGCCTCAGATGGCTAAGTTGCACCAGGTAGTATCATCTCCTGTTCACTTGTCTGCATAGGGTCACAATTCCTGTACCTATCTACCTACCTACCTACCAACCTTGCACTGTCCTGCTGGCCATTGTCTGAGTCTCCCTATAAAAAAGTCGGACCTCTGTGTGCGGCACCCTCGGTGTCCATCAACAGCCCTCTGATGGGTTTGTGTCTCCCTATGAAAAAGTCGGACCTCTGTGTGCGGCACCCTCAGTGTCCATCAACAGCCCTCTGATGGAGTTGACTCCGCCTATGAAAAAGTCGGACCTCTGTGTGCGGCACCCTCGGTCTCCATCAACTGCACTCTGATGGAGTTGACTGCGCCTATGAAAAAGTCGGACCTCTGTGTGTGGGGCCCTTTTGATCCCCCATCAACTGCCCTCTGATGGAGTTGACTCCGGCTATGAAAAAGTCGGACCTCTGTGTGTGGGGCCCTTTTGATCCCCATCAACAGCCCTCTGATGGAGTTGACTGCGCCTATGAAAAAGTCGGACCTCTGTGTGTGGGGCCCTTTTGATCCCCCATCAACTGCCCTCTGATGGGTTTGTGTCTCCCTATGAAAAAGTCGGACCTCTGTGTGTGGCACCCTCGGTGTCCATCAACAGCCCTCTGATGGGTTTGTGTCTCCCTATGAAAAAGTCGGACCTCTGTGTGCGGCACCCTCAGTGTCCATCAACAGCCCTCTGATGGAGTTGACTCCGCCTATGAAAAAGTCGGACCTCTGTGTGCGGCACCCTCGGTCTCCATCAACTGCACTCTGATGGAGTTGACTGCTGCTATGAAAAAGTCGGACCTCTGTGTGTGGGGCCCTTTTGATCCCCCATCAACTGCCCTCTGATGGAGTTGACTCCGGCTATGAAAAAGTCGGACCTCTGTGTGCGGCACCCTCGGTCTCCATCAACTGCACTCTGATGGAGTTGACTGCGCCTATGAAAAAGTCGGACCTCTGTGTGTGGCACCCTCAGTGTCCATCAACAGCCCTCTGATGGGTTTGTGTCTCCCTATGAAAAAGTCGGACCTCTGTGTGCGGCACCCTCAGTGTCCATCAACAGCCCTCTGATGGAGTTGACTGCGCCTATGAAAAAGTCGGACCTCTGTGTGTGGGGCCCTTTGATCCCCCATCAACTGCCCTCTGATGGAGTTGACTGCGGCTATGAAAAAGTCGGACCTGTGTGTGTGGGGCCCTTTTGATCCCCCATCAACTGCCCTCTGATGGAGTTGACTGCTGCTATGAAAAAGTCGGACCTCTGTGTGCGGGGCCCTTTTGATCCCCCATCAGCGGCCTTGGAGTTGACCCCGGCTATGAAAAAGTTGGACTTGCCTTCAATGTACATCAATGTGTCCATCACAGGCTCTTATATGCAGGTTACCTGCCCAACAACAATTGTGACCTCTCTGTACACTACATATCTTTGGCCCTATGATCTGCCAAACTCTCAATATTCAAATCTTTCTCATACCCAGCTATAATAGCAGGCTTGGGATGTGCACACTGCTCCTCTGCTCCATCTGAATGGTTAGTGTTATCTAGACTCATGTGCAACCGCCCATTAGTCAAATTTCAATTTCGAAATATGCCTTAAATACCCCATTCATGATTGAAGAGTTTCATCGGTTGACCGAACAACCTCTGACTGTCCGTTTTACTGTCACCCTGCCTTGCTGACTGTGCTGCAATATAACCTAGCCATATGACTACATTTCAGGGGAGCAGTTTCAAATGTAAAACCATCCTTAGGTCAGCTCCTCATTCTTTGAAAGGTGAATCTTTCACAGAGAAAATTCGGTCCAACTTCCTCCTGCTTCAAAGAGATACCTCATATCATTTCCTTCAGAAATGTGACCTGAAGAGGATCAGAAGGAACAGAATGAGGGGACCTGCAGGCAAGCCGGATGTATAGAGTCTCCCAGTCCTCCTGTGGCCCAGTATCATGGTAGGATGGCAGGTGCTATATTACCCCCAATCCACTTTCCAGTCCTAGTGTTTCCCAGGAGTCAGAATGGATTTGAGAAGTCTACATGCACTGATGTGTCCGTAATGGCATTTGTAAAATATGGATGATCAGTGCATGGTGTCTTTCAAATCTTGGATTGAATGAAACCTTTGGACAAACAGCGCCTATGATTTCCAATGGCACAACGTCTTTGGCATAACTATTCTCCATGTTGAGGCTTCTCATTAAGGACTCCCATCTCTAATGATTCGGTTAGGTTAGGTTATGCATGGGCATCAAGCACACCGCCTGCTACAAGGCCACCATGAGCATCCCCAGAAACCACATCCACTTCTTCAGCACCCCTGGATATAATATCAAATATCATTCACCGGCGCCATAAACCTGTCTACCTGGTCATGATCTTGTGTATCATTTAACATCAGGACTAGTAGTACGTTCATAACTTGTCGGAAATTCCAAGGAAGGAGGAAGCGTTGTGCGGGGCTCCCAATCTTGGGAATCGTAGGCTCGGATCGGAGACGTGCTCGCGGTGACTGGGAAATGAAGTGTTGATATGGGTTCCTTGCAATTGTGACATGTCAAATGCTTGCAATGCCCGGAGAAAACGTACGCGGCAGACCTCACTCCCCAAGAGCTAGTGTGATCAAACTGTGCATTGTCTGCCTCGGCCGCCATCGTCCCCAATACCCAACCTAGGTCCCAACCTTTCTCCGGCTGATCGGTCTCGGTCCCAACATCGATGGGGGAAGGCAGAATGGCGTCGCGATGCGGGGGGTGGAAAGTTACGCCGGGACTGTCAGACCTAATGAATTCGACCGTCTGACGAGGCTTGGATCAGCAGTGACTTACAACTCGCAGGGCATCCCAAGAGTGGCGCAGTTTTGACACGCTCCCAGATATCGCGTCCCGTTCTCCTTTCTCATGGCGTCCGCCCCAGTGCACTTGATTTTTTTGCGGCGGCAACGGCGGCAAGCCACCGATTTCTACGATTGCCACATAGGTCAGAAGCGCTCCTTGACAGTATAGTGCTTGAGGCAGACCTTGCACATCGAGGAGAAGTGGGGGTCGGGAGTGACTGGTAGGACTTAAATTCGAGTTCTCACAGGTCAGGATAATCTCGACAAATTGGCATTGACTGGCAGCTATGTCTAGGTAGTAGACATCTACAGATACGGTACATTCTCCATCTTGCCAGTGGCGAGTAAGTCCTCATCAAAAACATCTTCGGCCTGGGCCTCCGGATCGTCGTCGTATTCGTCAACCTCATAAAACACTCGACAGTGATATCGGGCTGTATTGTTTATTATTTTAAAGCCAAAAATAAATTAATTCAATTCTTGAAGAATTCAAATTCCTGGGTTTGCTAACCTGAAACACAGTAGTCGCTTTGGAACCATTTCAGACTCCGACGATCTGCTGGTGTGCAAATTGTCGGACTTTGAAGCTTAAACCATGCGCCGTCCACCTCTGCTGTCTTATTCTCAATGTCTTCTGTTCTCTTTTTTCACGCTGATTCAGGTTCAGGCTCCTTCATTTCGCGCCTACCTGTTGACATCATGTTGAACATTTTCTTGTTGGTCTTTCCGGAACACCCTTCGATCCTATTTGTTTGCAAGGAGTGGCAACAATTGATATAGAATGTTGACGATATGGGCTTCGTCGACTCCCCTTAAAATTTCGCACCGCAGCACCTCTCACTATAGAGCAGTGCTGACCAAACATCAATACCTCAAGGCTGACTGAGGTCCGAGCACTTATGCTGACCTCCGGTCTCACCGGGTGGCTCTTACCCTATATCTGACACCATGTACGCACTGAGACTAGAGATGGTCACCGTGCTTCGTTCGGTGAGGCTAGGTTCACAATGATAGGGGTATTGGGGAGGGTTGGACAGCAGACGAGGCAGGGATAGAAGCAAATCCTCAACTCATATGGATCTCCGTGCTTTCTTATTTCTCCTGCGGAGAAGCCAATGTTTGAACCTCAGGCAACATCGGGTGTGATATGGGAGCTATCCGGCCCAAGGATGCCGGACGGATCCGGTGAGATGACCTTGCCCTCGTACTACCACCACGCAAGACTGCAGTGGCACCTGCCCATGACAACCTTGGGCTCGGCCAAAATCGTTGCTACAAAAGTGAACACTGTACATATGCTGTATGTATAGACCGGTTTTCCTGTGGTCTGTGGTTCGAGTATCTGATGCCATGCTTGCCGCTTAGTTCTGCCTTTGTGTCCATGGCCAGTTCTTGCATATCGGACCCCCGGGATGCATGCTTTCAGACCGGCTTCGTTCACTTCAGCTTGTGTCTCCGATATTTGCATGCTCCGGGATCCCGTTGCTGCTGCTCTACCATGGACATCCGTTCATCATTGTTCAAGTATCGGCCATCCTGGATGCACAGAGTAGGCCAGTCGTCAATTGCTTACAGCGGAGGAAGCTCAGATAAATCTCGCAGAATCTCGTACCAGTCCTCGTACCAGCCGGTATGTGTTGACTGTCCCGTACTCCAGCAGCTCTCACTGACTCATTCCTCAGAGCACGGCATGGATCGCGCAAAGGACCCAGCATAATTGTTATGCGGAGTCGTCCGATTCCTGGCCGCAACCGCCAATGGATCTCTTCTGGCAAAATAGGGACCCAAGATGTTTATCTCATGCCTTTACCCAACAAATGCATGCATCTGTAGGGATATCAACCAGATTATTCAGGCACAAGCTGATACAATAGTAGCAGAGTTCTCTCTTTTCCAAGGACGGGTTCAAGACACTCAAGTGGTTCAGAGGCACCCATCATACCCACTTGGGCTCCAGAGGAGGGATTACAACATGTCAGTAATTCTAGGAGAAAGTGATTGAAATGATAGACTTTTCACTCTTCTGCCAAATGTCAGCCTGCATCAAAGGCCACATGCCCTAGAATTGGATGGTCACCATGCTCTTCTGGCTCAAATATATGCTTTCTCCTCCAGAGGGGCCATTTCATAACACCGGGGGAAAGGGCTTTAATAGCATACCTTATGCTGTTAAATTGCTATTACAAGAAAAGCATAGGGCTTTTTGTGCTACCGTTGGAAAATGCAATATTTTGGCCTGGTAATGCAAGTATAATGGAAGACCTCAGAAGCTCTGGCTGTCCTTGCAACCCCAGCATGCTGCACCAGAATCACTGGACCCGGCATAGTGTGGTGGTTGAGATCTGTTAGACATTATTGCCATGGCTTACTGCAAGAATATAAGACAATAGTTTGAGGATGATTGTGAACAAATCTCGGTGCCACCATTCAAACTATTCACCTATTTAAGATATATTTTTATGGATCTGCTAGAGAGTGGCACTGAGATTTGGCTTGTGGGGAGCTCAGTCTCGCTAAAACTCCCATGACATCCCGATACCGCGGGCAGCTTGTGACCTGTTACAAAACAGGTTTATCACCGCGCCGCGCGACCTCTGTGACGTTTGACGCGGTAATAGACTGTGTGCGTACAGTATGTCAGGACAACTACCTCCATACCTTCCGCTTAAACATTTATTCTGGGCAGAAAGCTAGACACCGCTGATGGGTTATTGCAGGATCAACACCCGGCTAGGAGGAATAAACCACTAAATAGACAAGACGGCAGTCCCATGGTACGTATACCACCCAAACTTGCATCTTGAATTCATATTCTGTAGGGGAACGCGCACTGCGATGGTCATTGGTCCGTTCTGTGCGGCGCATACTCATTTGTTAAGTAAACCAGAACCCTCTCCCTACAGGAGCCGGCGTTTCTCACCCGCCTTCAGGGGAAACTTCGCAGCCGTCTGTGAGTTCAACGTGCGCTTGATTAGTCAAGATTGGAAGTAGTTGTTCAGGTAAAAGTTAACCTCTTTAACTACTCCGACTACCAGTCACGAAGCCTATAATAAGAGACAAGCGAACGAGAGAGGATAGTCGATGATGGGGCAAGTAAGGTATGTTGGAGTTATAAGTGACGTCGGAATATAGTAGTGGTTTGAAGCAGGGTTTGCGCGCGCGGAGGATGCAGCGTTCTATGGTTGGATGCGATAGAGGTAATCAAAAGGAAGAGGAAGAAATATATGGTTGGGTTTGGGAGTGGGAGTGGGAGGGGAGAGTGCGGGTGTGTCTGTCAAGACGTCCTGTACGGTCAATGTAGGTCATCAAGGCGCTCGGGTTCTTTCGCGAGCCCAGCAATGAACTAGCAGAGAGGATATGACCTTTGAGCTTTCCACGGAGCGTCTGTCGGGGAGTGAGGAAGCGAGTGCAACGGAGAAGATAGTGGTCCATGGTTTCGGGTTCACCGCAATGCAGGCACAGCGGCGAGTCGATGGCGTGGATGCGATGGAGGTAGCGATTGAGGGAAACATGAAAAGAACGCAGTTGCGTAAGGAAGGCAGCGTGCGCACGCTTCAGGCCGTGGTACACGCGTGCAATGTGCGCTTCCTTATATCGCGCACTGGCGAAGTACACCGCGACGTCGCGGATTCAGACGGGCCGCAAGGCGTCCATGGAGGAATTCCAGGTTATTAGTATGTTAAGTTGCGAACTAAAGGTCTATCTGCTACCCAGTACTCATTTGTCTTATAAATTGATTTCTACTGATAATTACCTCAAAGATGATGGTCATTCAGTACATGGTTTTCTAGGCCAATAAATCTGAGGCTTCCGCAATTTAATTGAATAAAATGATCTATATTAAAGCCGCATGCAACTGTTACAGCATAATCAGCAGACGGTCACACGGTTTCAAACTCCGACGATCTGCTTGCGAGCAGACCGGCGGGGTTTAAACTTTCTAACGGAGTCAGTATTGTTACTTGTTCGGAATTTCCCTTCGTAGGATCCTCACGTAAAAAGCTCCAATTCGCATTGTGTATATGTACAGAACCTTTTTCAATATGTTTGTTGATTTAGAACCCCAAGCTTCTCGGCTACTGGGCCCGTATTTGTGTCCTCCTGTGTCCATATGCATGAGTGAACAGACGATTGTTAACCAGATTGACAGCTCCCCAATCTGGCGCTAGTCTACTTACCTGTGCGTGCAAAGGCGGTCAGGTCTCATAACGGAGATATTTTCTTAAGGTCGATTTCGGCGGTTACCCATTCTGAGGCACGATCGAAGCTTTCCATGCTCTGATACTGCAAATACGAGCAGGATACTCTCAGCAGCATAATTCCACACTTCATTTCATAGTGCCTGACTACATCTGCTATGTCCGTGTTCACCGCCAAAGTGGCAACCTGAGAATCCGGAAAGACTGACGGGGCAAGAGTCAGACGCTTATGCTCTCATTCACGGGCTTCACTATCGCAGCTAAAATGTCCCCTCCCCCGCCTAATTCTCAAGCTCCAGAGAAAGGTAATTACAAGGACTTCATGGTGCAGCGCTGGACGTGGACGGTGTTGACGGGGATAGCTCACGGGCTCTGCGTGCTGACGCCCGTCAGGGACAACATTAATACATATTGGGAATGGTACAGGGAATTAGGTTCGTTAACCATCGTACCCATACTCCATATGCATTCCTGTCACAGGTGCCTCTGACTGAACAATAACATTGAAATAAGCATTGTAGCAGTTTTTCCTCATTTCCTTTTTTATTTGGGAGGCTGGGCAAGTGGTATTTGCAGTATCGGAGTTTTTCTGCTGAGAGTTCCAGACATTCACAGCTGTTTCACGTCGGCATGGGTTCACTTCACATATGTCCCGCACGGCGTCTGTCATTCAGATTGCTCTCGGGACAACATCGTGGGCATAAGGGTCACAAAAGGTGACGGCCATGCAGCTCGATAGCACCCGGGCAGACGGCGTGCCAGTGCACATAAGAGCAGTAGACAGGTAACCGTAAGTCAAAGCAGCGCCCAACCATGAACCCCCGCCGTCTCTTGCATCAGGGTCTCTTCGCCATCCCTTGGGTGGTGCGCATGCGGTTCTACATCGTCCTCGGCGTAATCGCCGCCTACATGAACACGGCCAGCACGAGGACGATGTACGAATCCGACATTTACCCCTTCTGGAACCATATGCTATGCCAGATCTTTCCAGTTTGGGCAGGCTTCGAGGTGCACCCGCAGTGGCGGGACGGAATGGGTGGATACTGCGACTTCGCTATCTGGTTTACCAGCTATGCATTTCCCATCCCCTTCATCATCGTTGCCGGCGAGATGAAGAGGGAGGCCCGGACTGGACGGCTCAATCTCCGCCTCCACGCAGTCGCACAGGCCAAGCGTTATGCACTTGCAGCGCATGATCACATGTGCAGACCGCCAAACCTGGCCGTATTCATCCTCGCTGGCGTCGCGCTCGATTTCCGTACTGGTCGGGTTGGACGGGACCGCAGCATGTCTCTCGGCCCGTGGCACCGCCTAACCCCGGGGACATATAACAGTGCCATGTGGGCTCTGCAACAATTTAGTGAGGAGGTCTGGCAAGCGGTCATGAATATCTGAGAAGGTATGATTCTGTGTATCACTTTTCATCTCTCTATTTTCGGGATCTCATGACGCGCAGAGGAGGTTACCATGAGCCCCGAGGAATACATCCCTTTCACGTTAAGCCTTGAGCCCTGAGCCCTTACTCCCGCTGTCCATAAACTCCAATGACCTACCCCCACCTGGAATTGCTGATCGATCCCCATGGTCAGTACGGTCATCGGCTCTGCATGGTAGAATTTTTTTACCTTCTCCTCTCCTGTACAGTAGTCTCCCCACAAACACAATCTCTTTGTTTTTCCGTGGTTTAAATATTCTGGTAAAATTCAATTACTGTGTTCTTCCTCCGGGACTTATTGTATTGGGCTGGGGCTTTTGAACCAAATTTATTTGAATGTGGATGGCTTTTGACCAGGGCAATGTTGGACAAGTCTGTGAAAATTGCCAATCAAGGTCACAAGCACACCTGGCCAGATGCAACACTTACCATAGAAAATGGCCTAACCAAGTCCTGCATTGTACTTGCGGTGGAACTTATTTAGGTCTGACATAGACTCCAAAGAAGAGGCATATTCTTCATTGATGAAGGAAAGGCGTCTACGGGATGAGCTTCACAGAGGCGCGAAGCTCCGGGCGTTCATAATGGGTATTTCATGTGCTCGAGCACCGTGACACGCTATTACCATGAGCCGCACGTGGCATACTACAAAACGTCTCCATTACCGCGCCGTGCAACGTCCGCGACGCGTGACGCGGTAATAATTAATAGCTCTACAGTATTTTATCCGGTGTGTGCCTATCAAATAATACTAGGCTCTTAAGCATATCCAGATATTCCCGCGACCTTGACGTATATATGTAATCTTTCCTATTTATCTCATGTGAACACACTCTTCACCAAGAATCCTTATTCCTGATCCTTGATGCCACCCAAAAAATAATTGTATTCCGGCAAATGCACTTCGGCATCATAGCCAATAAATCTTGGATTTTTGAATGATGGAAAAGGGTACTACTCGCTGAATCTATTTTGGGGCCGGCAGCCATAACAATTTGAGCGGAGCTGACTGAGTTCAAATACACCTACCTACCTACCTCAACCATGAACTCCAGCTTCGAGAACCTGGCCACTGCAGCGATGGCTCTGGACGAGAAGGTGGTGTCCAGCCCCGTGGTATTCCCGACGTCCCTTCGGAACATTAGTGTCCGAGGATACAAGCTGGCTGCAGATGCCCTGGAAACATGGTATCAGGAGCAAACCAAGACGGACGACCTCTTTGACTTCAACAACATGGCGATGTTCATCCACCAGCACATCAATGACAGCATTATGCTGGTCCACGACACCCGTTCCCTCGACCTGTATCTCTCACTGGGTCACCCAGGCAAACCGTTAGGCCTAATCGCTGAATTGACGGTCGACCGCAAGGCAAAGAATCTGCTGAAGCAGATCGGGGACAGCAGTGTAAACGCAACAGATCATCGGGTCGAGGAGGCCGATATCTACCCTGCTCCAGTTCCTCCCCCGCCTGTGTCCGAAAATGGTTATGAGCAGCTGGTTGCATCAGAGTTCGGACAGGTATATTCCATGCTGTATTCAGGGCATCCCTTCTCATTTTATATTTAGAAGATGAAGGCTCTCATCGGTAGGTTCCAGGTGATGCCTGAAGATACTGTCTGTATCAACTTTATGAACAGTATTCGGATCTGAAAACTTACTTGAAAATCACAGCCCGGCACACTGCTCTGGGACGGGATGCCGGACAGCTTCAGTATGTGTCCGGGGAACAATCCTGTAAGTCTTTTTATACCCGACTCTGCCAAACCCGAAATGTCGTGCTCACAGGATGATTTAGGGGGTTGCAAGGGTGATGAGGGTACGTATATATCTGAGACTGCCAGGTCAGATTCATTGGGTGCTCAAATGATGATATAGCAAGGAGGGCCATCGTTTGCGCCTTTCGACCTTCTCCAGCCCAATCTCCGCGCAACTCGGGACGGGATACCGGACGAGGATGCATTACCCTCTGGTCCGTCGTGGGTCGGAAAGGTCAAGCACTTTCCGGCCGGGGCCGTGGGGGATGGGAGGAACCGTCAGAAGGCAAAGAATGCTTCCAAACGGGGTGGAGTTGGCAAGAGCAAGGCCACTAAATCCTAGGTCTAGCAGGTCCTGCCTCCGCTCAGATCCCTGAATCCGTATGTCGTCCTCTGTGATCTTTGAATTGTGCCCTGTAAATGTGGCGATCCATTTGATAGAAGTCATCATGAAAGTTTTGTGCATTTCTTGTCTTCTGAGCTTGGACGTGTATTTTTCTTTTTTCAGAACCTCAGCTCTCACCTCCCGGTGATGATTAAAAACACATTCGATAAAAATTACCCATATTGATTGACCACAATCATGTTAAGGTAATATGCATTATGGTTGAATAGTCCAAACTCTATATAGGTAGAATTCAAGAATGAGCAGCACCACTGTAAGAGGCATGGATATCAATCAGGAATGCTTAATAAAGCAGCATGTCCATCCACTGGTCTGTGCTCTCCGTCTCCCACTGCAAAAAAAAAAGAACTTGCAGACGAAGCGGCCACGTTCCACCTGTTCCAAGATATCAAGCGGGTCAGGGGCCGACCATTGCACCGTTCACTATCTTATCATTTTTATAGCATAAAACATGAACCAAAGTGAGCCTTCTGTTTTGAGACCCTTTGCCACTCAATAAAATGCCGTAGATGAAATGAAGTCTTAGGTATTACAACAATTGATGGGAGACTGTAGACAGCTCCGAAACCGAAACGTCCCAAGCCCTGTCTCCACCCCACCTTTCCTGTGAGCTGGTTCGTATCTCCATCTCCGGAAACTTCGAAGATTTTAACGGATTACATCTTCTCAAATAAATTATAACATGGATACAAGACTAATCTTGTGCTAGGACATTTTCGTCTCCAGAAGCTCTCGAACAGCGGCCAAAGTCCACTGAAACCCATGAAATCCGAGTCAGGGTCCCTGATATCAATATATGGGAAAGCATGAGGTGCGGACCTTAGCGTCATTCCCAGCGTTGTGCAAACATGTGAACCCCGGTTAGGTTAGGTTAGTTAGGTTAGGTTAGGTTAGGTTAGGTTAGGTTAGGTTAGGTTAGGTTAGGTTAGGTTAGGTTAGGTTAGGTTAGGTTAGGTTAGGTTAGGTTAGGTAGGTTAGG
>NEKD01000056.1:0-152063 GCA_002287115.1 Auricularia heimuer | reverse complement strand
CTTACACTTCTCTTATCCAAGAACATCGTCCGCGCAAGGTACAGCGGCTGATGAAGAGCAAGAAGCAAGTCAAATCGTCCGCTGAGTCTACGAAGAAGCATGGCGAGCCATCCGTGTCTACGAAGAAGCAAGTTGGGACATCCATGGTAACCAAGGTCAAGACCGATGCGCAACGCGAGCGCGCGCGGCGTCACCGATTGAAGCAACGTGCGCGGGGTGGACCCAACGCTGCCCATGCTGCGAAACAGATCAAGGAGGCGGTCCGCATCGAGTCCAACATTGACGTTAAGTCTCACGTTACTGGCAAGAGCTCGTTCATCGCGCCGTCGAAGTTCCGCGAGGAACAAGTTCAAAGCTCCACTTCGTCTGCCCGCACACCCTCTACGTTAGACCCCAACGTTTCGACGATGGTACGCGATCTTGTGGAGAAGCAGGGCGCTCTATACGTGGTTGCAGACGAAAAGGTGTGCGCGTACCATGCACTGGCGCTGGTTGAGCTCACGATTAAAATTTGCAGGGGCGTGATCATGACAGATAACAAGGGTCGCATCTACTGTGTCAAGGCGCCAGCATGCACAGATCCCGGCTATCTGGATGCGCAGCGTCATTGTGCGCAGGAGTTGAAGCGTCTGCAGGAAGAGCTCAGTATATGCCATGAGGACAACTCCCCAGCACGAACACACGCGGCAACTTCTCGAAAATCCAGGTCGGCACTTCCTTTGGCGGTGGTCAGAAGGTGTGTTCTGTTTGTAGCCTCTTTCATTGCGGCTGAGAGTTTCTTTAGCAGCCCACTCGTTTTTCGTCGGACATCGGTAGCGACGTCAAGTGCACCGCACGGCAGGAAAGGAATCGTCGACTCATTGGCACCTTCCTCAAGGATAAGAAAGTGCGCCGGGTCGTCCAGTACGCGCAATGTACGTGCATGTCGGTTCATAATACGCGTGCTGATTGTCGTTAGCATCTGCCAACGCGTTCCCGGAAGTGATGGCAGAGTATCGTCAGCTCAACGAGGACTTGAACCTCAACGAAGCGTTCCGCCTGGACGACGATGACGATGACGAAGACGAAGAACCATTCAACTATTATTTGCGGCGATGACCTTCAATCTCGGCCCACAGGCGAGTTATATTTTCTTTGTGCACGTCCGTCTTGACTGACGGTGTATAGGTTACGACGCTCTTCCATCGCGACGCTATGAACTTGCAGCAGGGCATTTGCACCATCATCGCAATGGGCAAATATAACCCGAAGACTTCGGGTCACTTCATCATGAAGGAGCCCAACGTCGTCGTCGAGTTCGCCCCGGGCGATATCCTCTTCGTCATGTCAGCGCTCATCACTCACGGCAACGCACCGTTGAAGTCACACGAGTACCGGCAATCGTGGACTTTCTACACCGCCGGTGGATTGTTCCGTTGGCGTTGTGCGGGCGAGAGATGTTTGAACGAGCTGCAGACGGACGAGGAAAAGCGGGCATATATGCGCGCTGCCAAGAGTTGGAGTGAACTAGCTTGGGCTAACCTTCTGACCATTGATCAGCTTGTTCGATACTATGCTCGCGATTGATTCATGTAAAAGCTTTTAGAAGAAACAGACACTGCAATTATCGTCCAAGCGCTATTATTTTGTGAAACTTTACTTAATGGTAAGTAAGTACTTGCTCAATTAACCTCTCATTATCCGAGCCAACTTGTTATACTCAATTTATTTTATTTTATTTTGAATATGCAGATTTATATGATGCGGTACACAAGCTGGGGTGCGGGCTCAAGTGCAAGGGCAATGCGCGAACCCAACAAGGTATGTGCGCGAGCTCGAAATCGGGCTACAGCGACGGGCGGGGCTCAAGTGTGTGGCGCGAGCTCGGGCGCGGGCTACAGCGACGGGGGTGCACGAGTTCGGGTGCGGGCTCAAGTGCGTGGGCAGCGCGCGAGCTCGGGAACGGGCTACAGCGACTTGGGTGCACGAGCTCGGGCGGGGCTCAAGTGTGTGGCGCGAGCTCGGGAGCGGGCTACAGCGACGGGGGTGCACGAGCTCGGCCGGGCTCACGTGCGTGGGAAGTGCGCGAGCTCGGGAACGGGCTACAGCGACTCGGGTGCACGAGCTCGGGCGGGGCTCAAGTGCGTACCGCGAGCTCGGGAGCGGGCTACAGCGACGGGGGTCACGAGCTCGGGTGCGGGCTCAAGTGCGTAGGCAGTGTGCGAGCACGGGAAAGGGGGTGCATGGTGCGCAAGCTCGGGAGCGGGCTCAAGTGCAGCGGTGCGCGTGCGGGTGCGAGGACGGCGGCATGATGAAATGACGTATGAATCAGCAGTGCACAAGCTCGGGGCCGGGCTCAAGTGCAGGAGGACAAGGGCTAATGCTAGCGTAGCCCGCCGTGCGCGGGTTTATATACCTTCAAGTATAGGGGCGCACTAAGGTACTTTACTAGCAATCACATGCTGTCATAGTATCTAATCAATGGCTATGACATCAGGCAGGGGCGCATCGACCTGAGTCGCCAGCTGAATCCAAAGTCCATCCGGGCAGCGCCCAGCTATAAAAACGCCTGCTTCACCTCGGGCGGTGCATACTTCCAGGTGCGTGCTGCCGCGTATACAGCGCAGGGGACAATCGCAGCGCGGAAACGCAGCGAGGAAGGCCTGTTTTAGTGTCTGCTGCGGCTGACGCTTGCAGCAGGCATCCATACCATCCGCCATGTCCACGGTGTACACGAGCGGGAACGCCAGCCGGCGCACAGCGCGCAGCAAGACGGTACGGGCTCCGCGCAAGTGTATGATATCGTCCATGCTGACAGGGAGCCAGTCGTCCACGCCCGCGTCAAAGACCTCCATAGTATTAAGAACAACGTTGTGAAGCTGAAGGCCGACGGTGTGGACGCAGACGACCGTGCGAAGGCTGAACGAGTCGTGGTGTACGGGATATCGCACTGTCATCGTCTGCGCCTACAAAAGTAAGCCGGCGGCGCGGGCGTCTGCAACAGGTTGCATACCGCTGACCCTTGCTCTGCATCCACCGACAGCACGATCTCGATGGCTCGGTGGTTGGTGTGTCAGATGCTGGCTGACGGCGAACACCGTGGCCCGTCGCTGGGCAGACGGCGAGCTGACAGCAATGGATACACTGTCGCAGACGACATCGATGATTGCCAGGCTTCGGGTGCGGCGACGGCGGCAGTCTGCGCCATCGCAGACGATGCGCTGCGGTGGGCCCTGTACGATGGGGCGCATGCGACGCGGGTCGACAGAGCCGAATGTCTGCAGGTTCCAAGCCGCGCATATTGTGCCGTATCGAGGACACTATATCAGGTGAGCTGCGAGCTTGTATTACGGGCATGCACAGTGCTCACAATTACTATAGCATGCCCGGCGTATTCTGGGTAGCTGTCGACGGTGGCCATGATGGTCGGATGGCGCTGTCGACAAGCAAGCTCTATGCACACAGCGGCTCGAGGTATACCTCTGGGGACATGGCGAGGTACTGTGACCAGCGGCATGGTGGGAAGACTTGGCTTCGCAGCGCACGCGGTGTGCTGGTGAGTGTTTGATAATTATGAGCCCAAGACCTCGCCCGATTGACCTGTACGCTGTGCTAGGACCCCGAGGTTCATTACATTACCCACTGAAACGTGAGAGAAATCTCCCATCTCAAGGGATCGACGCAACCTGGTCCTTAAGCGATATCTGTATTCAACGGACTTCGGTCAGGCTCATGATCCCACCGGGACCTGCCGTGATGCGCGCGTTTTGACCTCTCGACGTGACCCAGCCCCAGCGTGACCTCGCGCAAGCCCCATTGACTTATATGGCGTCTGCGTTCTGGCACCCACACAGTCATTCCCCACCCTGGCCCGCGAACGTGCAACATGCCGCTCCTTCCATCATCAGCGACGAGCCCGACGTCCTCTGCCCGGTGACGGAATGCGACCATGCTGCACGCTGGTACCGAGTGTACCGTGGTACAACGCCGATGAAGGTCGCCGCGGTATGTGCAGCGACGCTCGTGTGTGACCCAACATGCTCACTGTCGCCGTGTAGTGCAAGGAGCACGGTATAATCTACCAGCTCTCGTCTGCTCGCACCGTCATTCCGTTCAGCTTTGCACACGCCCGCACCCCAAACGAAGTCCAACTGGCCCTCGACAACCCAGACTGTTGCCTGATCTGCCGCCGTCGCAGCGACGTTCACTGCTCATTGATGTTGTGCTGCGAGTGCTGTGCCATCTTTCGCGTCCGCTGCCGCCTCCGCACCCATACTGCCCGTGGCCAAGCCATGTACCCGGAGCGCCCCGCCAAACCTCTCCAGGAACTTGACGTGCGGGATTTGCAAGTTGAGCACCGCATCAAGCTACTTGTATCCTGCGCTCATGTCTGGGTGGTGCGTACTCCGTCCCTGCTGTCGACGACGTTCAGCTCATCCTTCCCTCCAGGGCAGCCCAGTCCGCCCAGCTGGCCACAAAACCTACTCCATCACAATGTGCACGCGTGCCAGCCATCGCAGGTTCACCTACTACCACGAGCTCGCCACCAGTGATCGCACCATGCATGACCTTCGCCTCGACAACATTACCCTGGACCGTATCTACTACAACGCGCTACGAAGAGGACGACCCTCCTTTTGCTGGGGATCTCGCATTCTACAAAGGGCATGCTATGTACGAGGAGTTGAACACCCACGCGGTGCTACGGCTTGTGGTGTACGTCGACGTCGCGGAGCTCGGGCGCCATGTCAACGATCTTCGACCGGAGGAGCTCGACTACAATCGAGATTGGGACACCCTCGGCAACGTCTTCGCTCACGTGCAGTGCGTCTTCCTCGCAACTTTGTATGTGCATTTTTCCCCCTATCCCTTCATGGTTGCCTGATTATTCACAGATCCAGGACGTGGATGCCGAGGGCGGATGGCGAGGCGGATTGGTGTGTTGTGGAGCTACCTCGCCGTCGGCTCAGGGTGGCCGACTGCCGATTCTATCTCAAGGACTTCTCCGAGGAAGCCCGCACCATCCTTGGCATCGAAGATATCGCTGACGACTGCATCAACGACGGTCCCGACGTGGCTCTACAGTACGATCTCTATGATGAGGCCGAGGGGGGTGAGGTGACGGAGGTCACAGATGTGCAGATGAAGCTGGTCGTTCGAACGTAAAAGATAGAGAGATATTCTCCCCCGTAGCATCCATCAATTGCAGTTCTTCTGAGGCAACCTGAAACATCAATATGTTAAGCGGCACAGTGGGCCTGAGTCCTAAGCGAAATCAAATGCCGACGTAGCTTACTACACAATCATAGGAACAGGATTTGCGTGCTTCTCTGCCAAATCAACTGCGAAGCCCGTGGGAATCGGTGAGGTATGTACGTTATCATCTCGATGGACCGTGCGGCTGAATGCTAAATGCCGGTTGACTCGGTCAATGGATTATGCGGGGACGATTGTTTCACAGGATATCATAAATGCATGAGCCCGGCGTGGTGTTCTGTGGAGTGCTCAGATGTCGCCACCAGGTGGTGGTGGACCCGATGATCCGCCCTCGTCGACTCAGCCAAAGCGCAGGGGCAAGCGTCACGTACAGCGGCCTATCTGGACGGTCGGCGATCCCAATCTCGTTGTCACCCCAGCATGCATGAAAGAGCTCAAGCCTGAGTTGTACAAGTTATACCAGTTGAAGCGCTCAGGTGCATCAAAAGCAGAAGTACGCATATACACTTCCCAGCACATCATTCCCATCTGGGAGGCGCACGGGCTGCACGTTGTGGACAAATTTCCTGAGCTTTATGACGCGGACTGCAAGTCGCAAGACGCTCGCACGGTAAAACTGTTTGCTTGCTTTTATGCTCCTAGCTGACAGCTGCGTAAGGCATTTCGGCAGGACGTTCGTAACAACTCACTCGCAGACTGCGTGTGGATCAAGATTTACGAACAGTCGCTCAATGCGTCGAACAAGAACACGCGGTGAGTATTTTCTAAATTCTTTACCCTCGTCGTCCGTGCTAACGGGGGCCAGCACTGCAGCAACACCCGAGGGTGCCCTTCAGGCGGGTCAGTCTCGGCCGCCAACGACGGCTGATAAAGGTCGGGCGGATAGCGCAAGAGAGCTATATGCGCGGATGATCAAGGCCGACTTGGACCGTGAAATTGCCGAGAGGCTCGCCGCAGAGTTTGACGCTGCGGATTGGAACCAGGAGCGGATTCCGGTGCGAAATCGAGTTCTTTCTGACCGATGGGCGCTGTTGGACACGGAGGAGAAGATGCGCTATGCGGGGGCCGCACAGGAACTGTCCTCCGAGCGAAGTTCGCCCGCCAACTTGGAGGCGCAGGAGGAAGTGTAAGCATCGAGTCAATGCATTTCCCTGTCTAATTCGATTATTAGGATCGAGCAAGAGCTTATCCAAAAAATCGCAGATCTTATGGGAAAGCTCTCTTATCGCTCCACGAACATGGCCGTTTTCCAGCTCGCGCAACTCGATCCTACAACCGGCAACGTCGTAATCAAGTCGTACGTTTGTACTCTTAATACTTTCTATTATGTCTTACATGGGAACAGACTACAGGGTATAGGCGGGAAAGGCAAGGTTGGCGAGTGGCTCAAGAGCACAGAGCATAACCGGCACGATGAAGCTCTAAGAGATTACTGCATGCGGGTTTTACCAGGTATGGTCTTTCTTGCAGGTGGAAGTGGTCGCTGACATCTTTGTAGGTATTCACGCAGCCGAAGTCAAGCGACTGTCCAAAGTAGCAGTGCGCGCTACTCGCGGTAAGTTCAGTACGGGTTGCTTTGGCATCTCATCTCACGCCGAGAATATACAGGCTCAAGCTCAATTGAGCAGACACCCAAACCGCCGGACCAGCAGGCGCTGCTGCTCCCGCAGACTCCGGTGCTGCCGGAGCAAACGCCCAGACCGCCAGATGTGCAGACGGTGCCGCTGCTTCAGCAGACGCCTGAGCCACCGCCGGAGCAGACGCCTGAGCCGCCGGAGCAGCAGATGCCTCAGCCGCCGCCGCAGCAGCAGACGCCCGAGCCGCGGAGCAGCAGACGCCCGAGCCGCCGCCCCAGCAGACGCCCGAGCCGCCGGAGTTAACGCCCAAACCGCGGGATGTGCAGATGGTGCCGCTGCTTCAGCAGACACCGCAGCCGCCGGAGCAGCAGACGCCCAAGCCCGCGGAGCAGCTAACGCCGCAACCGCCGGAGCAACAGACACCCATATCGTCGCCCCGGGAGCAGCAGACGGTGGAGCAGCACCAGACGCCTGTGCGCTCGAGGTTCGGATCGCAAGTGGTAAGTCGGGTTGTTCTAAGTTTAACATAATCGTTGATCGGCTGCAGCTTCCGACGCCAACTGCGTTCCCCAGCACACCCGGCGGCAGCCCTTTCCGCACCGTAGACCCGGAATCGCCTCTCACTCCCATACCCGCCGAATCAACCGCTGTGGGAAACGGAAAAAAGTATGTATTTTCTGGCAGTACACCCAGTGATTTTAAAGTCTTCACCAGGCGCAAGGTCAAGGATGGCAGCGATGCACCGTTGAAACGGATGAGAGCTGCAGATGCCCAAACTTCCGATCGTACGATGCGCTCACGTGCGCAGAAGGTACCGGCTCGGCCACGTGAACCGGCACCGGCGAGGAACATCGCTCGCACCGTCAAAAATACAGCACCTGCAACCGCAGGTAATGGACCTCAAAGGCCCAAGAGAGTATGCACTACAGGGGTAGATTACAAGGATAGCTAGGCTGGAAAACATAAAACAATGTTCTGGTTTTTACAATCTCGGCCGATGGGCCGTGTGTTTCCGAGAGAATTCAAAGTCCGGACTTCCCTTTCGTACTCGCCGTACCTGCGGCCTGCTAGGCTCTGTTGCCGCCAGCACGCTTGCTGCATCCGCATTCGTGGGTGTAGATTATATGCGCCGCCATTCGGTGGTGTATTACATCGTGACCAGGACTTCGGCTCTCACTGTGTTTTTACAGGATGCCGCCTCGCAGCAAGCGTCCCCGTATCCGAGCGCCAGAGCTCACCCAAACTGTCTATACAGTCCAAACTACTGCTAGCTCTTCTACGTCTGTCGATGTAACTTCCGTTCACTCCCCTACCCGTACTTTAAGATCGCTTTGCCATCTTTCGAGTGTCACGAGTCCCAAGAAACGCAAGGCTGCCGAAGTGTATGTACATAGTATAGAGTACAGTGCCAGGGAGGGTCCGTTACCAGCGGGCGATGATACAGCCTTGCAGCCAGCTCCTAGCTCGGCGCCTCACCGGCAAACCACAGGGCGGGCCAGGGGCGTGGGTACAACCCATGGCAAGGTACGCTGTGCTTTCGACTTGCGTGATACTTTTACTGACACTGAGTGTATAGACTACATCGGAATTCAACAAAGAATTCGAAAGGGCGCGAGCACAGTTGCTGGACGGTATGATGAGCTTGGAGTGGAACGAGGATGTTGGCAAAGTCTGCGACTGCGAAGAGCATGGACGTCGTCTTTATCGATGCCTTGACTGTTTTGGATCCTCCGTCCACTGTCATACCTGCTTCCTTGAGCGCCATGGGAGTCTGCCGCTGCACGCCATCGAGAAATGGAACGGGTCGTCCTTCGAGCCCGCCGCGCTAGGCGATCACCCAGAATTCAAGGTACATCTTGGACACAACGGCGCTGCGTGCCCGACAACGTTGATGGAAGTTCAAGCCTGCCCTGAAATCTTGCCTGAGCATCGTTACACTCACTCCATGACCGTGGTACACCTGAATGGTCATCACACCTTGAACTTCGTCCTCTGCCGGTGTCGGGGCCCTCGACAGGAGCTGCCCAGTCTGGTGCATCAGCTCATCCGGGCACGCATCTTCCCCAGCACGTTCAGTCGACCGACCGTCGGCTATACATTCGAGCTTATGATGCATTGGCACTTGGAGTCGCTCCAGAGCAAAAAATCAACTTGGGACTACTGGCAGGCCGTGTGTCAGAAAAATAAACGCGGCAAGGAGAGAGTGAGTTTACATCTTCAGGATATTATTTTTTGGCTCATACCCCGAGAGAAAGGCTACCATGCATTTCTTCGAGCCGGACACTTTTGGCGCGTACTTAAAATGCAGCTTCGAAGCGGTCAGGCTCTCGGAATTGACGGGCATCTCCCCGCCAATCGTTGGCCTGGCTCGGTCATCGTCGCTTGCCCTGCGTGTCCAGAGCCAGAGTTCAATCTGCAGCCGGGCTGGCATGACTTGGCCAACGACGAGAAGCACAGGTGAGAGATCAGGCCTCCAGGATTCATGTATTCATGCGACACAAGGTTCAAATTCATCCTGTGGCACGGTACAGACGCATCGTTCAAGGTTTATTTGAAGGTCAAACTTCGGGACGCTGGGGACACTTCCTTGCTCGATGGATGCGCTTTCCTTCCTCGACGCTCAGATTGGGAAGCATACACGTCCAAAAATAGCGATATTTCGCAGGCATGACCATTTGTTCATCAAATGCCTAAGCAGTACTAATAAACTCTCAGGAGGCTGGATCGTGTCCTGGATACGACAAGATGCATAAAATCCAGGACCTCAGCAATCGAGAGGTTTCGGGTTTGTCTGCTGTGTGCTGCATACGTCACAGCTGCTTCCCGGCGATGGGAATGGTAGACTTGAAGCTGGGCGAAAAGTACGTCTGAGCACAGAGATTCGAGGCTGAAAAATGCTAATGTCTTCAGGTATTATATGATTGACCACGGCTGGGTATACGCCCAAGGACCGAAGCCTGACACCGACTTACCCGCGCGCTGTCGAGTGACAGAGCCTGCTCTTTGTGCATCAACATCATGCGGCGTTTGCGAGACGAATTCCCCGACCGACAGGACGTCCAGCAGATCGCGAAAGAGCTCGTGTGGGTTATACCCAAAATGCATATACAGGGTCATTGTGAGAAGTGTCAATATGTGTATCATCTTCTGTACACACCGGGTGCTGGGAGAGCGTGCGGAGAAGGGGTTGAGCGGCCGTGGGCAGAAACAAAGCTCGCGGCGGCCATATGTCGGGACGCGAACGCCGGTCATCGTCATGACATCCTCAACGACGTTCATAATTTCTGGAATTTCAACAAACTGGTTGGACTTGGTGAGTGCGGCTCGATTTGCTGTTGGCAAGGACTTAGAAAATTTGTAAGCAAAATATCTTTACTCCCAGGCCGCAGAAGCACACAAACACATTGCCGTGTCCAAGGCAGAATTCGAGGAGTTTTCGAGCTCCATTGATCCTGCGCGCATAGCTGCCTGGGAAGCAGAGTATCCGACGGAGACAGCGGTGGTCAAGGACGATACTATTCGCGGGCGATACTGTGTTGACCCTGCCAACCGTGAAGTTCAAACGCTAATCTGTGAAGAGCCAATCACTTACGCACTGATAGGCCCTAATCACAAGGACGTCATAGCAAGGCTTGAACGGGAGGAGCGTCTTCCTGGACAGATCCGTAAGAGCGGTGTTGTGGGCATGATGGCTAAAGGCGTGCAGTTAGCAGAAGATCAGTACGTGCCTTTCACAATTTACTGTTTACAGCTCAACGTGCGCAGAGTGCGACTACGTGGGAAAGCCGCCAACGCACGAAAGAATAAGCAGGACAAGGAAGCTCAGCAGAGCGTGAGACAAAAGCGTCGTAACTTGAGCGAGCGCATAGCCAGCTTTCGCCGACTGCAGCTCAGGCATATGCCTTACCTTGCCGAGGCTATTACGGAGGGTGAAATCGACTCCGGTGATTCCGAAGACGAGGAGAGTCTCGAGGAGACCGGTTACGCTGAGGATGTGCCGTTGATGCTACCCTCCTGGTTCAGCGAGGAGGAGCGGAAGGAGAATGGCGTGCCAGATCGCTTGGTCCACATGGAGCGAGAGCTTCGAAAGGCACATGCTGAGGGCACGCTCTCGAACCTGTGATTCAGCATTCGACTTTTCGGCTCCAATGCTGATGAAGCTCGAGATCAGGTGGACAGCACGGGTGGTAAGACGAGAGCGAGAGCATACCTAAAAAAAATGAAGTCCAAGCAAAATGTCTTTGTCAATATCTATTCGGAGCATCTAAGCGCGCTCAGGGCCTTGGGTCTGAGCCGGGAGGACACAACCTATCAGGATCTGGACGCTACTATGCTGCGCGCTCACGCACCCGTCGACAAACCTCAGCCACTGAATGTTGGCAAGTCCAAGGGAGATGTTGCTTGGTTTTGGCGAGGGAACTGGACGTTGGGCTTGTTTCCAAGCAGGAGAAAACCAAACTTGCTCTTCTGACAGATGACGGTGCGTGCAACGGACAGAGTTGTCTTTGCAAAATTAACATACTGCATAGACAACCGCGTCCGGTATTTTCGTTTGCAAGGCCATTATCGGCGCTGGTCTGAACAGATGTCGATTGTGGGCGCAGAATTTGGGCGCAGCGAACGGCACTTTTCTCGAATGCGTTCTATTTGGCAGGCCATCGGTAACCAGCAGGGCGAGAAAGCGGAGGAGATGGAGCATACTGCCGCAGCAGCGGCAGCAAACTACGGCCCCGATGTTCCGCGGTGGCAGCGTCAGCCCGCCGATGAGCTGCGTAGCCGGCAAATTGCACAAGGGGCTGCAGCCTATGCCTTCCAGAAGGCGTCATTTTATGGCGCTATGTTGGAGGAGGTCAAGCGGCTGAGAGCTACAGCCTGTGCTCAGTTCAAGGTAGCCGAAGGGTGGAATGAGTTCGACTCTGACCGTGAGTGTATGCTCAGCCCTCAGCATGCGTACAAGCTCATATTATCTATGCAGTGTACTCCGTAAACAAAGATAGCGTTTCGGCTTGAAATCGGAGGCTATTTATATTTTAATGTAATATGCGAGCGGACGGTCGGTGTAGTTAGCAGGGATATTTAGCGATTACTAGCGATGTCTACCGATCTTCACCGATTTTCAGCGATTTTGTGGTACAGCGATCACAAGCGATGGTGAACGCACCGGCTTTCCCTACACGCCGCTTTCCACCGATGCCCACCGATTTCGACCGAATATCCTCATGTTCTATCCGTGCTGATTCCGTAGCTCAGCGATGCGAAGCGATGTCAACCGAAACCCAGCGATCACAAGCGGCCCAAAACGCTGTCCTCAGCGATGCCCAGCGATTTATACTGTAGTAACGTGTCTCTATCTACACTCGGATTACATTTACTTACTTTTCAAAAACGTGCCAAAGTGCGGGAATCGCTTAACCGATGCGTTGCACAAAGTGCGGCAATCGCTTAAGCGAAAGTCCCCGGTACCATTGAACTCAAAGCCGTGTTGTTCAATAATCCGGGTCTGCGCTTCTGTATGTCGAATTCTGCTTCGACTTGTGAGCGTATTTTTCCATTAAAGGCTGTTCTTTGCTCGGTTCGTCTGCTGTTCCTGCTTCTTCCGGGCGATCTGGACAGCCGTGTCTGACTCTCGCTCTATGGTCTCCTTCTCTATATCACCTTCGTCGTCCGTGACGTTCGCTCCAATCCGTCCGCATCGATCTAGCGCTACTATCCCAGCAACGGCTCTACTTCCCGTGCAACTCCAATCCACTCAATGTTCTCCACCAGCTCAGGCATGCCGCATTCCTCATTCCGCTGTATCTCCGCCCTCGTGCTCCCCCTTGCGTCAGATGCTATTTTCTCGCTCTTTATTTGCCCTCGTTTTTGTTCGGCGGTTCCGTGTGCTTTGGGCGACTCGCCGTACGCGAGCGTTTGCTCGCCGGATGCGGCTGCTTTGCTTGGAAACGCTGAACTAGCGCGTTCTTATCAAGGAGACTCGCGGCAGTGGGCACGAAGGCCTCAAAAATGCTGACGGTGACAGTAAATTCGTTCTGCCTGATCGACTCTCTTCCCGGACTTGTTGCCAGTGAAGACTTGCAGTGCCGAATCGCTCTGCCAGTGATCGGCACGTCGCTTCAGCATCTGCTGCTCTTAACCTAGGCGCTATCCTCGAACGCGCCTATCCTTCCTCGCGCCCATAACAAATTGGGTCCTCTCGTATCGCCGTACCGTACTGTTCTGACACTGGACGTCTGTTGTCGTACGACCAGATGGATGACAGCTGGCTCTTGCTCTTGTCTGCTGCGCAAGCCGCGCGGAAATGACTGGAAATCTGCGGCAACTCTGATCACTTGGGTGTCCCATTTCCCGTCGGCGTGCTTTTCAACCCTACCATCGGTAGCTTTATCATGTGCGACTCCCCAACCGCCCTCTGCTCACGTTTTGCCAATGGATCTAACTACGTGCGCTCTGCTCTATGACGAATTCTACGTGCGTTCTGCTCTATGACGACTCCTCGTCGCACCTCAGAATGAACCAACCGCTTCGTGGCACTCTGTCTCACGATGCGATGCCATTCGGCCTGCGATAATAGCGTGCCGAATAGGACCCGCGAGAAGTGTAATGTTCTCCAGCCTCAACTTACGCGTCGGCGCCCGCAGCAGCACCCTGAACCCGACCCGAAGCGGAGCGACCGTCCTGCCAGTGCGCAGCTCCATTGTTTCTTCGAGGATAACCCCGGTTGCGCGCTGCAGGAATAGCCTATCATTTACGGCGCGACCCAGCCAATCACAACTCCTGTCATTCGAGTGGACTCGGACGAGGTACCTATTCCTGGCCCCTCCTGCGCGCGCGAAGCTGACATAACGCCTCCGTGCCTGTCTGAACGTGGGGTCACCCTGCTGGAAGAGGTATATAGTATCCTCTCCTCGCTCAATCTGCGAATCTCACTCCCTCAGGCTCAGACGTCGCCAACGATGCAGCTCTCCGTCCTCCTGGCCTACACGACGCTCGCGGCGTCGCTCTCCCTGAAACCGTACGACTCCCTCGCGGGGCTCACGCACGACGAGGTCGAGGCGTTCGCGCGCGCGGTCCAGCATACGGTGCCCATTATGGGCGGCCAGCCGCTCCCGCCGCCCATCAGCGACACCAGCGCCAAGGTCGTGCAGGACGCCGCGCACCCGTGGCTGCCGCTGAGGAAGGGAGACCAGCGCGGTGGGTGTCGACTGTCACTCCCTTCGAGATGTTACTCACTTTGCGAACGATCAATCATAGGCCCTTGCCCCGGTCTCAACGCCCTCGCGTCCCACGGTGTGAGCACACTCATTACAGCGCAGGGGAATACTGCTACCCGTATGTTATGCTGATACTGTGTTCGTAGTATCTCCCGCGCACGGGCGTCGCGACGCCGGGCCAGATCATCACGGCCGTCCAGGAGGGTTTCAACATGGGCTTCGACATCGCGGTCTTCGTCACCTACGCCGCGTTCCTTGTCAACGGGAACCAGCTAACTAACCTCTTGAGTATCGGTGCGCGCATATTGCTTGACACATCGGATACGCGGGTTCGCGACTGACAGGGAAATTGTGCAGGTGGTATCTCTGCATTAACGGGCCCGCCGCCTGCGAAACCGGCGCTGGCGGGCGGACTCAATGTTCACGGCACTTTCGAGGGTATGCTTATGGTAAACATTATTGCCTAGACGAGACTGAC
The DNA here is from genome assembly GCA_002287115.1 of Auricularia heimuer. Classification (NCBI taxonomy): domain Eukaryota; kingdom Fungi; phylum Basidiomycota; class Agaricomycetes; order Auriculariales; family Auriculariaceae; genus Auricularia; species Auricularia heimuer. The sequence continues at coordinate 137,601 of NEKD01000056.1, read as the reverse complement.
CCGCATGAAGGTGATGCGAGTCTCACCCGCAGCGACGCGTTCCTCGGCGACAACCACAATTTCAACGCCACTCTCTTCGAGCAGGTACGCCATCCCCACCAACATCACTTTTCAAATCCTCACTTGTCACCCTCGTTCAGCTCGTTGAGGCCAGCAACAAGTTCGGCGACGGGCGGTACAACATCACCGCCGCGGGCGAGTACCGCTTCCAGCGCATCCAGGACAGCATCGCGCGCAACCCAACCTTCCGCTTCTCCAACCCGCGCTTCAGCACAGCCTACGCCGAGTCCGTCTTCCCCTTCGCATACTTCATCGACGGGCGCATCGTCGGGGACGACGTGCGCGCGGCGCGCGGGCTCGACCTGGACGTCATGCGCGGCTTCTTCGAGCACTCGCGCATGCCGGACGGCTTCGTGCGGCGCGAGGGCGCCTTCGGGCTGCGCGATGTCGGAGACGCTAGTAATCTGGTGCATGCTCTCCACCCGATCAAGGCGGGCTTCAATAACGGCACCGTGAACGACTTTGTCGAGGACACCGACTTCTTTGGGAGCGACACGGGCACGCGTTGCGCGCTGTACCGCAAGTTCGTCAATACGACCGTCGAGCTGTATCCGAACCCGCAAGGCCGGCTGCGCGACGCGCTCAACGTCAACCTCGCCAATTTCTTCACGACTGCGTCGACGGACGCGAACTGCATCCCGTCAAATCCATACCCGTAGCTTGTTCCTGTGCTTGCTCGTGCAACGAATAGGTATTCAGATCGAGCCATACTTCCGTGCCGGAATGTATTTTTCAAAATTTGAATACTAAGAACGAAGATACGCAGATAAATGTCGGTGTATTTCGACAACGTCCGCGAAGAGGTGAGGTCGTCGGACTCTGAGATTCTTCCGGCGGGGTTTGCGCTTGTTGACACTCCCCTTCTCCGCGCGCATCTTGGGACAAAGCTTGAACCGGGCGCGCTCACCGCTACGATGACAGCGCTCTGTACACACTTGAGCACTTGTCCTATGCATGTGCCGTGCGCGAACAACGAAGCGATTCGCGTCGCCGAATTAATGTCTGCCCTGCCAGTGGCGCCCCTCTTCGCATCGGCTCCATCTGCCCGATTTGCCTTCTTGGAATTGAATCGCGAGCTAGTGGCGCCCACGATTGACGCAGTGCTATCTATTGCAGCGAGCGGTCTTCAACGCCTGGCCGTATACGACCCCTCCGTGCAGATTTGCGGTCCGACATCCCCGGGCACACTCAGCTCGCTGACCTTCGATTCGCTTACCGATTTGGAATGGACAGTGGGCTTTGGAATGAATGTCTTCAACCTGCGCGTCTTCATGAATCTCTTGCCCCTGCTCCCGCGTCTGCGCCGGCTCAGCATCGGTCCCGATTACCACGCACCACACGGACACTTCCGATTCGCCGCGAACCATTCGCCGGCGTCCTTTGCGCTCCCCGCGGCAGGCTACCCCTTCAGATTGACAACATTTACGTGCAAATTTATGCTCAACAGCACCGCAGTCCTGCTGATCCTTGCATCCTCGGCCAGCACGCTCAGGCGGCTGTCCCTTCATACGAACGCGTTCGAGCTCAAGACCCTAGTCCCGCATTTCCCTCACCTCCCCGCACTGACCGACATCGCCGTGCTGACTGCCAACCGCCTTGTCCCGCGCGCCGTCACGGAGGCGCTGCTGCAGCGCTGCCCGCGCGTGGAGCGCGTGCACCTGCGCACAAATTTCGGCGACCTGTTCGAGGTCGCGGCCGTCGCAGATATGCCGGTGCGCAGGCTCCGCGTACTCAAGCTTTCGTCACTGCACGAGTTCTCGTCGGACGATGCGGCTGAACGTCTGGCAGGCATGTTGCGCACGGCGATGCCGAAGCTGCGGCGGATCGAGCTGGTCGCGCCCTATTTCGAGCAGGCGGTCCTCGCGCGGTTGCGCGCGGAGTGTACATCGCTGCGCGTTGTGCTTTCGGAGCAGCTCTTGCTGCGGGAAAGCGACTTACTCACGCTGTAATCTGCTGCAGGTAAATATGCCTCGTCCCGCTCGGTCCCGCGCTTCATCGTTCTTCATGCATAAACGAGCTATCCATATTGTGTACTTGGCCTATTCTCAAAATGAGAAAACCGAATTGCGGCCCAATCTTATCGCATTCGCGCGATGTGCGGTTGAGAGTCTGGGATACAGTGTTACACGGTGCGACCAAGGACGACAAAGCTAAGAATACAGCTCAAGAACAAGTTTCAAAGAATGAAAATGGTGAGGTTGATAAACGATTGTAAACGGGTCAATCGGGACGTCGGCAGGTATCTACTCGATGGTAGACTCAAAGTGGAAGGCGTTACGCCACAGCCTTTGGCAGGCGAGACCGCCCACGAGGTGTAGGGCTAGCAGTCGGTGCGCGCCAGTCGGACGCGCGGCTAGACGGCGTCAAGACGTCCGAGTTCGAGCGCGCACGCGCACGAGAGGCAGACCGGAATGCGTTGCCCACAGCAGACCGCGCGAGTGGGGAAGCAGTCGCCGTGCCGAGTGCAACAGGACTGGAAGGAAGGATCAAGGAGCGTGCGCGGGTGACGGGTGAAGCCGCTGCGGGAGAGAAAAGAGACCCGGCCGGGGACGACGCTACGAAAGCTGAGCGCGTCACCGTTCCACGCTGAGCGCTCGCAATCGTACTGCGCGGCGAGCGCTGGAGGAACAGTTTCGAGTCCTTCTGAGCGCGGTCGGCCTGAGGGCTCGTCACGGCGCGCGGGATGCGCGACTGTCCACGAGCGGCGCTCTTGATGCGAACGGGTGAGACATCCACGCGCCGACGCGTCTGCGTCACAAACATCCACGTCGAGGCGCGAGGCGTCGACTCTGCCGTCACAGCAGAGCGGTCCGCCAGCCGCGCACAGGGAGACGATGGCGCTTCTGACGCCGTGCAATCCGACTCTGGCGAGCGAAACCAGATGCTGGCGGACTTGAGCTTGGCGTACGCATCGTTCTCGTCGTCTGTTAGGGCATCCGGGTCAGCGTTGAAAACGTCCTCGTCCCGCTCCTCGGTCGGCGTGCTGGATGACGACGACGATTCGTACGTTGCGCGGTGAAGAGGTGTGCCCGATTCAGATTCGGACGACTCGTCCGTCGTGGTATCCGTATGCAGGGACACCGATACCGTGTCCGAGTAACCATCGCTGACCGCGGCCTCGTATTCCACCTCGGCAGTCGTCAGAACGCCGCAATCGCCAGTGCCCTCTGCCTCGGAGTGAGTGGCGTCGTGATCCGGTAGAGCAGAAGTAAAGGCTTTCAATGTCGCCGTCGACAGCGCATCGCGCACCTCGGTCGGGGAGGACGACGCCGACCAGTCCGCCGCGTCCTCCTCTGCGTCAATCCTCGCGCATCCAGTAGGGTATTCCGGCTGAGTAGGCGTCGACGAGCGCGACGTCGCAGGCGGCAGCGTATGTGCACCAACTGTCGACTGGCTAGATGTGGACGCCACGGAGTCGCGACGCGCGGGATTGCGGGCAGGGCGGGGAGGCCGACGCGGGCTCCAGCTGACGCTGGCAGAAAGATTTCCTGTGGCAGACATGGAGCGCGTCACGCGCATGTTCTCCACCGCCAAGCGCGCAGCCAGGGCACGAGTCACGCGCCGTTCTGCATTCGTGTTGGCCATTGACCCCGTCGTCTTCGTGCGCCGCAGGGTGCCGACCTCTTCTGTGACTGAGCCACGCGTTCCAGATACAGTCTGCGAAGCATTATGCTATGAGTTAAAGCGCGCAAATGAAAGAGAAAGAGCTTACCCGTCTACGTTTACCGCGCGCGGCATCCAGCTGATCCTGTCCCTCCTGTTCGGCCCGAACATCCTCCGCGACAGGTTCGAGCATCCTCTTCCTCGACACCGGGGTGAAAAGCGGTGATTCGCATGCGCTGCGCGTTGGCGTGGACGGAGGCTCCAGAGAGCGAAGGCGTTCGGCGTGTCCGTTGAGCAGCGGCGCAGGGATCCCTACCGGCGGCGGAATGAGGAGTGCAGTAATCCCGTGCAGGGCGCGCGCAGCAGCAAGACGCGTCGGGGAAGAATGCCCGTCCGGAGATGTACAAGCCGCGGATGGGGAGGGCACGAATTGAAAGGGAGATATCGCAGGCGCCTCCCTCCCGTTGACCAGTGGCGAGAGGGGTGTGCGCGGCGTCATCGTGGATATAGACGATCTTCGGGGAGCTTTGGGCGTCTCAGACCTGCAGATATTCGATTCAGGATTAGAGTTGGCACGCGCAGTGCAGTTTGGCCTACGTACTGCGAGTACCCGAGGAGGTCCTCGAGGATGGCGAGGAGGCCTTGACGCTCGCCGGCGCGGAACGATACGCAGAGCGAAGACGGGAGCCGGGCGTTGATCGCGACGAGAACCTCCTCCATCTGCTCGGCGCTCAATGTACGAAGCTGGGAGTGGGAACCAATGGGATGCGGAAGCCCGTCCAATCTGGAAGCGCGGTGTCAGCAGGGAGCATAGCGGACGCGGGAAGATAATGCACGTCGTCACGAATACGTTACCATCCTCTCCGACCATTTGCAGGGCAGGCGAGCAGTCGGCGACGCGCTTGAGCCACGAGCGCAGCGCGACTTGGCGCTTAGGGGTATGCACGCTGCCGGACGTCTTAAAAGGATTGTGGACGGTAAGGAAGGAGAAGCGGTGGCGTCTGCGCGGAGCGACGCCAGTCTTGGTCTTGGTCTTCATGTCGGTAAGGCGTCAGAGTGAGTAGCGGGAGGAGGGAAAGGGAAAGATTGAGTCGGAATGCTCCGGCACCCCTGAACTAAAGTCGATGTGCCGCGACCAACGTGACTGCAATCACTGGCGAGCCGAATGAAAAAAGGCAAACGATAATCCTAGTTCTGCGAGTGAAAAATTCTATAATGGAATCGGTGAGAACAGTACTACGGAAGATAATTTACGTTACATGCTCTGGACGAATGCGACACGGACGAAGCACAACGTTTTTCAGGAAATTCACGCCGCCGCGCTTGTCGTCGACTGCGATACACAATGAGCTTTGAGTCAATCTTAAACATCCCGGGGAAGAATACGTACGCGCGGCTGGTCTTGTACTGGGGCAAAATCAGAAGTAGTTGACCAGTCCTCGTAACTCTGCAGGTCTGTATTGACGACGTTCTGAGACTTCTCGCCACCGCCGTCGTACATCATCGTCGAGGTAAGCGGGTCGGCAAACCGGACGCCAGCACCGCCTTTACGGGGCGGGATGACTGCGTCGTCGCAGTACGGTTGGATGTTGGGGTGCCGACTAGTATTGAGACATCAGATTTGTAGGCTTAGATGACGGCGCGAATGAAGGCGTACTTCGAGAGAATAAAGATGACGGATAGGCTGTACAATTTACAGGACATGTTATGGAAGCTGGATGGAAGTGTCAGGTTGGCGCGTGGGATACGAGGAAGAGCGGCGCACATCACATATGCCGAATCCGTCTGGAACGTAGTGAGGTACAAGACAGTTTTGATCAACTCGGATATCAAGGGCAAGAGTGCGGTCGACCATATGAACGAGACGATCATGCTCCGCCGAGAATCTGTCCTGCGCGGCGTCAGTGCCAGTCCGCATGAGCGGACGAGCTACACACGGTTGAAAGCCAACGCGGGTCTTCAGCATGAGATAAGATGCTACATTTGGTCGGTGAATTAGCTAGGGCGTGGATCTGAGTGTGATACACTTACCCAAGCCCGTGATGAGTAGGTCAGCAGCCACGACGCCGCCCATCGCAGAATTTGCAACCTTGTCGTATGTCGTCTTCCCGAGAATCGATCCTCCGGTAGAAAACACAGAGACAGTCTAGAATAGACGGCCGGGTGCGTCAGCGGGGCTTTCTCCGGCGTAAGTAACGCGGAGGACGAACCATAGTAATGTAGGCGCTGAGCCCGAGCAAGATGCATAGCGTCATAGGAACAAAGAGCAGTCGCAGAGCGCGCATCTGCGCTGTCTGTTGCCACAAGCTATCACGGTACTGAGTAAATAGTGTTCTCGTGTATCTGATGGCACGCACCGCTCAACAAAAAATGCCTGGCCCATGACGAGGAGAAGCTCTGCGAATGCAAGTTAATCTTCATCAGCACGCGTCTTCGTCTTCGCATTGCTGAGTACATACGCGTCTGTTAACGTGGAGCACCATCCGAAATCAGGACAGGCTAATGCGGAGTGCGACTAACATGGTGAACCACGTACAAAAAGCGGATCGAGCATGCCAAACGTCGGAGTGGCGAACGCGGCTCCAGTATAATCTCCAAAGTTGAGGATGACCTGAAAAAATCAGGCATCAGCGTCGCTTGGCATTGGGTGATTGGGCTGCGCACGTACACGGTACCAGACCAAGTATACTGTCTGGACGGACTTGGCGATATTACTGGCGAGAAGTGCGAATACAAACACTTTCACGCCTCGCGTATCTCGCTTGCTCAGGTGCGCGAAGTACTCGGCAGCCTGTATAATACGACGGTTAGAATGGTACACACTATCGAAAATGGCAAACACGACAAACAGAAGCTATGAACGCTCCAGTGAGCAGAAAGTCCACCATGCCGCCGACTGCGAGTATAAGACGGGATCAGTTGGATATAGTAGCTACCTGAGCAAGTAGATTGACTGACTGAACCACCGTCCGATTGTTCTGTCCTTGTGATCCTTGATGTACTGCGCGAAGGGCGGGAGAGCGTCGGTGGCGTTCATGTTTCTCGATGGGTGAGGGGAAGAAGAGAAGGGTTAGAATATATTTCTACTTGCGCGCTGTTCAAGGTAGGTCAGATCGACCACTGGCGGCGCGATCATGAGCGGAACGGAAAATCCGATGTGCCCGGCAGGAGTCCTATCATTGGACGAGTAGAGCACGGCTAGGAGATGTAAATAGTAAAGAGGGGAAGACTGAGCACTTCCATCTTCAAGCGTTGCGAATACAGTCGAACGACGGATTGGGAAGTCGACACGGACGAACAGAAATTCAACCTCCGACTCCGGAAAACAGCAAGACAATAAGTAGGACGGATTTCTGAAGGACCAGTGAAACTGATGAAAATTTCGTCACTGATTCAAAGCTTAAAAGGCACAGATGTTACCATTCGATGCGTAAGTAATGAGGAATATTTACTATGAAAGTGTGGCTCCAATACAACACGGACCATTGGCACAGAGTCTTGCTATTTGTAACCTGTGTCCCACGGGTACACCAGCTATTACACAGTTCAGTGTTCTCTGTGTAGGGCGAGAGTGCCCGGATGTCAGCGTTCAACGTGAGCAACTATTCACAACCATGGAGGCGCAATGGCAACAATCCTTGCCAAGGTAAATAAGGAAATCAACGGGCAGGGGGAAAGCATGGGAAAGTATCAAGATCTTGGGTTACAAAGACGCGGCAACGCATGGCGACAAGCATGCGCGGCCGCAGACTGCGGCGTGGGTCATTTCCTCCGATGATTAGCGTGAAGCAAAGGTGGGCAGCTGGTCCTCGAGTCGAAGGGCCTTTGCATGCTACATTTCTAACTTTAGAGAGCGTCGCCGGCCTCTCGGGAAACTAGTCTCTGCCAAGACTGCGGATTCGAATGGACCAGGGGATTCGCGCATGTCGATATACATTGCATACGACTGCAACTCGATGAACTGCACCGATGCGCCTCTAGTACATTATTTCGCAGATCCCGTTTGTAATATCTTGAAGTCACTCTCTATGAGAATACTCCCTTCTGCCGGTCCTCGAAGGCTCAAACAGAGTCGTCGGAGCTTCCACAAGGCGTGGAGGAAGAGATACTCTCTCCGTTCCGCATCGCAGTAAATCGGATACCTGAAGGCGTAAATGCTTCTCAAACGAGGGCCCGGGATATGAGAAGAGTTCTAGCCTTGGAGCTGGTGGTGTTGCTTCCGTCTCACGTGACCCTCAAACTTTGCACGGTTCCACGACCTGATGGAGTCGGCTCTTGCCATCGAAAGAATCCCGAAGCTCACCCCGATCCGCGCCGGAGTGACTGTCTGTCGCTGCGCAATTTTCTCCAAGGACCATGGCCATTGGCAACAGCGTTGGGGCTGAATAAGGTAAACGGCTGGGTAACTGCCGCACGAGTCTGGGAACCAATCATAATGACTGTAATTTGACCTGCCGACGCCCGGTGCCTGATATTTATGAGACCGCCGATCCCTTTTCCTCCGAGGTATAAAGCTCTCCCCAGTGGCACCCCAAGAACCTCACAAATATACCTCCCTCTCTCTCTTTCTGCCATGCGTTTCACTCCCGCTCTCTCGGTCCTCCTGGCTTACACGTCGCTCGCGGCGTCGCTCGCCTTGAAGCCTTATGACTCGCTCGCTGGGCTCTCTCACGAGGAGGTTGAAGCGTTCGCGCGCGACTTGGATGTCCCCATTGTCGGGGGCCAGCCACTTCCACCGCCGATCAGCGACACCAGCGCCAAGGTCGTCCAGGACGCCGCACACCCATGGCAGCCGCTCGCTGATGGAGACCAGCGCGGTGCGTGTTGTGCTACTACTATTTTCCTATGTATCGTACTTATCAGACACTCGCTTTCAGGTCCTTGCCCTGGCCTCAACGCGCTCGCATCGCACGGTGTGAGTCTGCAAAACAGCGCTAGGAGATGAACGCTTACTTATTTGCGCAGTACCTTCCGAAATCCGGCGTCGCGACTCCCGCGCAGATCGTCACGGCGGTGCAGGAGGGCTTCAACATGGGCTACGACATCGCGGTCTTCGTCACCTACGCCGCCTTCCTCGTCAACGGCAACCACTTGACGAACCTCCTGAGCATAGGTGCACAGTCTCACCTATGAAAATGATTGACGCAAGCTAATTCAGTCTTAATATAACGAAGGCGGTCTGTCAACGTTAACCGGACCTGCGCCGCCGCTGCCGGCTCTAGCGGGAGGATTGAACGTGCATGGCACTTTCGAAGGCGCGTCCATCTCTTCTCACCGTTCAACATAGCGACCCTTATGCTGCGTCTAGGTGACGCGAGTCTCACGCGCAGCGATGCGTTCCTCGGCGACAACCACAGCTTCAACGAGACGCTCTTCGACCAGGTGAGGTCTCTCAACTAAGCTATCCATCAGCCTCCTTGCTCATAGTATGCTCCTTCAGCTCGTTGAGGCAAGCAACAAGTTCGGTGGTGGGCGCTACAACATCACCGTCGCGGGCGAGTACCGCTTCCAACGGATCCAGGACAGCATTGCACGCAACCCGACCTTCCAGTTCAGCAACCCGCGCGTCGGCACCGCCTACGCCGAGTCTGTCTTCCCCATTGCGTACTTCATCGACGGGCGCATCGTGGGTGACGACGCGCGCGCGGCGCGCGGGCTCGACCTCGACGTCATGCGCGGCTTCTTCGAAAACTCGCGCATGCCGGACGGCTTCGTGCGGCGCGAGGGCGCGTTCGGGCTGCACGAGGTCGGTGACGCCAGCGACATCGTCCAGGGGCTCCACCCCGTCCCGCCGGGCTTCAACAACGGCACCGTCAACAACTACGTCGAGGACCCGACGTTCGAGGACGGCCGCTGCGCGCTGTACAACAAGTTCGTCAACAAGACCGTCGAGCTCTACCCCAACCCCAGGGCCAGCTCCGCGACGCCATCAACGTTAACTTGGTCAACTTTTTCTTCACTGCGGCCAATGCCACTGGCTGCGTGCAGGCGAACCCGTATCCTTAGACATAGCTGTTTATCCTCACACATGTAGAGGTTCATAGTCGTATGCTGCGAATTTGGGCCTACTTGTTTAATTTACGTTCCTTCTGCCGTGCTAAATCTCCCTCGATATGACCTGCATTGCTACAGGGGACTTCTACAAACTGTTTTGTCCCCCTCATATTACATTCTAATCAAGTATGTCGTGAGTCATTCAGGGTTAAACGAGCGGGCATTCACTCCGGCTACTTGCGAGCTTTTCCTGCGTTCTATCCCCGAGCAAAGGGCAACTATCACTGTACTCCTTGGGATGTACATTGAGTGTGCGACTTACAAACTTCCCCCGGCCGGTAATGACGTTCGTGACCGCAGCGCCAATTAATCTGACGCGCAAACTTCGCAAGACAAGTGCAAATGTTTCAGTGGGACTTCCGCAGCTTCAATCCACACAGCTCCGAGTCTTTCACGCGAGCCCATCTATCAGTACATCTTCTTGTTTCCGTATGCAGGGGACCGTGCGTACAGTACATCATGATACATAAGTACACACCCATCGCGACAGCGAGGGCAAGGGGGAGGTTAGTAGCAGAAAGGACCGTGCGGGGTATGCGCCAGCGTGCGAGAACGAAAACGAGAACGAGGACGAAAGCAGAGAGCGGGGAGAAGAGTCCATCTACACAATGCGTCGGGGAGCGGGGAGAAGAGTCCATCTACACAATGCGTCGGGATCCAAAAACACAAAACACAGAAACAACAGACAGAAAAAGAACGAAGGAAGGGGCGGAAAGGAATGGAAGGGAATAATGACAGTGATCAATTTCATCTCGAATCGACTCAAACTCCAACTTGTCGAAAGAAATCGACTCGAATTCAACTTCAAGGGTTGCGCACGACGAGCGGCCGGGGAGCAGGGGACGCGGCGGGCGCGGGGAGGCTCATGGCGACGAGCACGCTGCCCGCGCGCAGCCGGCGCCCGGCGTCGGTGTGCACGGGCGCGCCGACGTGCGAGTGCACGGACGAGCCGCGCGAATGCGAGATGGGCATGGGCATTGGCCGCGGGCCGATGCTCGCGTCACTCGGACGGCGGGAGGAGGCGCCGCTGCCAGGGCCGATGTCCACGCTCGGTTTGCGGCTGGGTGGCGGGCGCCGCTGCGGACTTGCGGTGCCGGGCAGAGACGTAGAAGAGGCGGAAGCTGTACGGGACATGGGGAGTGGGCGAGACTCGTGTGACGATGAGGAGAGTGTCGTGGTGGGGCGCATTCCGGACGTGTACGCCCGCAGGTCGATGAACTGGAAGGATGCCGCCTGAGGCGGGATGTGTGATAAATATGCGGCGTTAACTGAGCATGCAGTTAGTATCGGTTTTGCAGGGAAAGAACCAGGTGCGCCAACGGACCTCCGTCCGGCGTCAACCATGTATGCAGTGCTTTGAAGGCCGGGACAATATCTGCGGATGGCGTCTTGCTGTGCCGCTGATGGTCCGAGGCAAGTCAGTAACGCAGATGCCAATCAACCCCAACGAACAAACAGGGGCCGCAAAACGCACTTCTTCGTAGTCAGATATGCACGACCAGTCGCCGACGGCGATGTCGATGCTGGGGTACTCGCGCAAAATATTGTCGAGCAGGCGCTCGAGCAGCGAGCGGTCGTCGCCCTCGCCGCCGGGCTCGGGCTCGTGCTCTGTGATCGTCGGCGGCGCCGTGTGGTGGTGCCACGCCGGGTCGTCGGGCGACAGTGGGCTCCTGATCTCGAGGTCGTCCTCTGTCATGGGCGTCCGCGGGTGAAGGCGGTTCCACTCGGCGAGCGCGCGCACGCTCAACCTACGACCGGAGCCCTTGCTCCACGTCGAGCTGCGGCTGCGCGACGACGCGGTCGAGGTCGACGCACGACTACCCCGCCCACGCCCCAGCCCGAGCCCGAGTGCGGGCTCGCGACGCTCCACGTCGAGCTGCGACTGCGTGTCGACGAGCGCGACGATGCCGAGCGTCTGCGCGCAACGATGGCCTTCGCGACGACGCAGCACGTCGGCGTCGGCCCTTCGCTGCGGCCGTACGTGAACTCCCAGCGCACGCGTGCCGGGTTCTGTCGTTATCACCATCAGCCACGCGCGCAGGGATAAAAATGCATCACGGGCGCACCTTGAGCGCGGACGGGTCGCGCGGCCGCGGGAGCGTGACCTTGGCGCCCTCGCCGTCGAGCGTGAACGTACCGCTGACGGCGCCCCCTTCGGCGTACGCGACGCCGCCCAGCCACGCACCGGCCTTTGTCGTTTCGTGCAAAATCACGACGGCGTCCTCCTCAAGGCCCGGCGCGTCTGCGCGAAAGCGCTCAAAGATCTTGCGCCGGTTTTCGGCCAGATACTGTGCTAGCTTTTTCGCGGGGCCTGTATCGACAATGCGCGAGTGTCCGCCGAACGCGAGGAATGCGCAGGCTGGCTCTTCGGGCGAGAGCTCAAATGAACCCGTGACGGTGTGGCTATGCTGCGGGTCAGTACAGGCATAGCAGTTCATAGCAGGCGGGGCGCACGGAGGAGGACCAACTGGCACGCCGCGCGCGAGCATGATCTTGCTCTTGGAGGACGACTGCAGCACGCTGGTGTTGGGCAAGTTATGCCGCTGGACATCGCCGCTGTCGAGCTGCAGCATAGGCAGGCCCAGCGGCGGGCCAAAGACGCTGAACAGCTGCAGCATGCGGCGTCAGCGTGGGCTGCCGCGGGCGCGGAGGGGGTCCATCAGCGCACCTTGATGAACGAGCCGTCCATGAAGTAGCCGCAGTCGCCCACGGAGCCCGAGTTGGCGCGCGGCTTCCACAGCGCGTTGCCCTTGGCGGCGTGGGCGAGCAGCGCCTCGAACGCGACGGCCGGCGGCGGCGACATGGCGGTCAGAAGGCAAGGAGCAGTCCCGGCGCGCGGGACGGGGACGGGGCCTCTCGCGCGAGGCGGTGCGGCCGCCCGGGGGCTTATGTACCGATGCTGGCTCTGCGGTTTGGCCTGATGAAGATCCAAGATGGCGATGTGGAACGCTGGCAGAGACGCCGTCCGCATCAAGCTTCCCTGACGAAGAACCCGTCGCCCCGGCTCCGTCCCTGCGCTCCCAGCATACGACAGCAGCTCGCTCCCACGCACAGCAACGGCCGGGCGCGCCACGCACGTCGTGGCCAGAGCCAAAACGCGAGCGGCGCGTCCCCGGAGCGCGCTCGTAGCGCCATTTGCGCTGTGTCGGCGCTAGATCAGAATAGGGATGTGATCAGCAAGAAACGAAGGGCCCCTGTGCTGTAATCAACGCGCAACCGAGGCGCGAGCAGTAAGCTTCGGAAGAGCCTCGCTGGAGAAACTGGGTCCATTCTGCCGTAGAGCGGGAAGATACAAGGCTACTGAGCAATGGGCTCGGTTTGGATGCAGGGCTGCCACGGTGCGGGATCACTCGGTACTGAGTGCACAGCCTTGGGCCATCAGGGCGACTGAAAGGGATGGCCGGATAAGGCAATGAGCTGCCGCCTAGATAAGGTTACGCGTGCGGTTCGCATCACGACGTTGCAGTCAGAGGACGCGAAAGTAAAAGACCATAGGGCGCACAGCAGTCTAGCAGTCCATAGCACACAGAAAAGCGGTAAAGCAGCCGAAACTCGTGCAGTTGCTGCCCAGGGAACTGTGCAGATGTCGAGCTGATCCGAACCGTGTGGGCGCGACATGTGCACCATGACCAGTTGTGTTCTACACAGAACGCAGCGCCCTCGTGCCAAAACACAGCTGCTGACATCCTGGCTGTGGCGCAGGCGCTCAGATTAGCCCGTTGTTGTTGTGTGTGCTCGGGAGAAATCCATTCCAAATAAAAAGCGCGGCACAGTTGTAATACCTCGAGCAGCAGTGCGAGTCAGCCTATGTGCATCCAAGGAGTCGACTACAGTAGGGCGAAAATAGGAAGGCGGATAAAATAACGGTCCAGCAGGTTAAGAGATTCAGAAGCAAAAGCAAAACACGCGGCTCGGTAAAACGCGTTTGACATCCGGAGCGCCAACGCCGCAAGCAACCAGATCCTCAGCTTCACATGGCATTTCTAGGCATAACGCCGGGTTGGGCCTCAAGTTTTATCTCTAGGCTACTCAGGTGTCATCGTAGTCTCACTAACAGCTCGATATGTTAATGAGCTGCTCTGCTTCTCTTCTCTCGGGCCCGTACGGATACAGAAGAGAAAGACGCACGTCATATTGAGGTCCTTGAATAACCGTGCCTCGTTGGTATTCCCAAGTCGCCGTGCCATATCTCTTCCTTGGAGCTCGTCCCGCAACTCGCGGCTCCGAGGTACGGAACAGCATGCTCATCCGTCCGCATCGCAATTTGTTCCAGACTCCCGTTGCAGAGGACTGGATTCTGGCATTTTTCCGCCTTGTATCTTCCTCCAGCTCCCGTACGATCAATGATCCACGTGATTTCACGAGCTCTGACCGCCCGACTCTGAATTCAAGGCGCGAAACACTATAATCACTGGGCACTACAAAAAGCGGGGGAATGCCTCAGTTATTCCAACGGAAAGTTAATTGAGCGAGATGTCATGCATGTGGGCGAATATCGGCGTTGTTCAAGTACATGTTCTACTCTCTGCTCGCGATGAGCAGTGCGGACAGACCCGCACCCGACAGCATCTCGTGACGGCCAGTAGCCGACGCACTTTCGTGTCCTCGTTCCATCTCATAGGGCACAAGATGACGGCCTGGGCTACTTGTTGTGCTTGATGTTCTGGGTACTTGTTGCGATCGCGCCTGCCTGCGCCTCACCAATCTAACGGCTCCGAGTCTCACCACGGCCAATGGCGTCGCATCTCCCACTCGATACGAATTCCTAAGCCAGATCGCGACTCAGCCATGCGGAAGGCCTCAAACTGCTCTTCCCCTAGTATATTGTCAATGATAACAAGCGAATATCGAGCGGATTGTCCAGTAGACAATTAGCCTTCTGCAAGCGCTGTTTTCAGCATGTGAGGAGACTATAGTCGAAGGCATCAGAATATTGAGTTAGCTCCGTGCCCAGAAACGCACCAGTGAGATTGATGGTAGTTGTTCAGTCTATGCGTTACTCCGGCAGCACGTGCCAACGTTGGTTCCACATAACATGGCACTCCGGCCAGGAGTCGCCGTCGGTCCGCATAATCACCGTCTCGGCAAATGTACGCAGCAGAGAGAGCGCGTCGGCACCCGCGTTCGAAATGAGGTCAACGTTGTCGATCTCGAGTAGCGAGAGTCTACGCCCGGGGATGGAATCCACCAGAAGCGAGAGGACCGCGACGACCGATGGTAGCTGTACGCGGATGGGATAGCAATGCGCGCGCACGCGCACGGTGTGCAGCACAGGACATGCGCCGTAGGGCCAGTCGAGAGCGAGGGCAGTGGTAGCTATAGCCATGCCAGGGTCCACTACGGAGACGTCCAACGTGAGCTCTTGCAGTGCAACGCATGTGAGGGAATGGTCGATCAACGAGGCATGAACAAGCAGCCATTGAGTCTGGGTGTTCAAACATAGTCTCTCCACATTGGACAGCATCTTAAACCAGTTTACATCTGGTTGGACACTCTGGAGAATACGCTGCTCTCCGGTCCGTTTGGTGACCATGAAGCTGATGCACTGCGACCACGAGAGAACGACGGATACGAAATAACCATGGCAGAGGCGCAGAACTTCCCGAAATATCGGGAAGGTGCGGCTGAAACACATCTTCCAATGTGGGACGCGTCCGACACTCCCAATGAGCGATTTGACGAGCAAGCGGAAAATGTCATGGTCGGTGTCAAGGTGAAAGCGTTTCAAGGTATGTGGCAATGTAATGGAGAGCTGCGGTGCGCCCTGCAAGTAGAAAAACCTGCCCAGCCTGACAGCCAGCACCTCGAGTGCCGGGAAAGAGGACAATATCGTCCAGTCCTTTACAGGAAACTCTCCATCCTGCGGCACATCGATGACCAGGGAACGAAGAGTAGACAGCGCTGCACATGGCGCCAAACATGAGAGGTAGAACCTGTACAGCACGACGGAGCGCAGTTTCGGGGCCGCCAGAATGGGCAAAGGCTGGTGACAACATTCGTCATGATCAACGAAGATGTGTTCTAATTCTGGCGCGGGGAGCTCCAATAGGCCGTTAAGCTCAGTTTTCCACTCGTGATCTTCTTCCTCGTCCAGTCGCGTGCTTGGTTGCACGAGCTCCAAGCTCTTGATGTGATCCATATGCTGCCCGAGAATGGACGAAACATAGTAAAAGGTACGTTTGTTGATATAGATGCGCTCCAGAGTCACAGGCAGGTTGCAAGCGCGATCCAGCAGCGCAGTCCAGCCAGCCAAATTGGCTAACGCAGGGACCGTGGTCCAGAGACGTCCGGGGGCGTTGAGCGATACCGAGCGCCATCTATGACATACGGTCGCGGTACGAATCCTGTCGTAGACGTCCAGGTGCGCGAACGTGTCGACCAGTAGCTCATCAGGCAACCTGACAGCTGCGCAACGCAAAGCTGTTTGCTGTCGTGCATGAGTCTGGAGAGCGGAATAGACGATGTCGAGCACAGGCTTCCGGAAATCTTGAACGTCAGAAGATGATCTAGCAAAAAAGCAAAGCAATGATTTAAGTCGTGCAAAATCGTCGAGCAACGGCATCACACACAATTCTGGCTGCTGAAGGTAGCGCATCACTTCAGCGCACGCAGCGAGCACCGCCGCCTGCAGTGTTGTCGCACAGTGCTCCGAAATAATGAACATCATACCTGCGACGGCCAGGTCAAGTTGCGGAGTCGGGGTTTCAAACTTTCATCAACAACAAAGGATTGGAGCAATTTTTGCGAGGTCCGAAAGATGCGTGAAATCTTCAACGAAATGCAACTCTTTACTTGGTCAATGACTTGTGATGCGTGAGCGATATTATGCGACGACCATGCGAAGGTCATGTACACAGCTCGTCTTCGTGCGAGCGCGATTTTCGGCACACAAAAGCACTGATTTCATGAAGGTTAGTACTAGATGTGTCAACATGAGGGCGAATATCCATCCAACATCTTTGCGCGCGCCAGAATCCCGATACTTGACGTTGCTGCTCCGCGTTACTCGAACAGATCATCCCACGACGTGTTCCACAGAAGATGGCACTCCGGCCACGATTCCCCATCGGTCCGCATGCATGCCATCTCCGCAAATTCCTGCAGTCCAGCATGCACGTCAGTATCCGGGTCCGCCACAGCAGCAACGTTGTCGAAGTCGAGCAAAGCGAGTTTGCGTCGGGGCGTGCTGTCCGAGTCCAGGATGCGCTCGAGGACTGAAAGCACCGACCGCAGTCTCACCCGGATGGTGTGCCCGAAAGCACGAATCCGCACAGTGTGCAGGAGGGGGCATGGCCCATAGGGCCATCTGAGATCGCGCTCGCGATCTAGTTCGTTTTCGCTGCGCTCTTTCGACATGTCGAACGTGAGCTCGCGCAGAGCGGAGAACGCGAGGGAAGGGTCATACAGCGCGCTGGGGATACCAAACCAATGCTCGGGCATGAAGTTGCAACATAGCACCTCGACGCCAGACAGCATCTGGAACCACGTCGGGTCGGGTCGCAGGGTCCGGAAGATGCGCTGCGCACCGGTGCGCTCGGTGATCATGAACGTGACAAGGTAAGACACATAAGTAAATGCGACGCGTGAGAGAGGACCGGGGAGGGCGGGAAAAACATCACGCAGGGTTGGACTGGACGAGAAACCGAGCTCCCAGAGCGGAACGCGCCTGAGACTAGGAATAACACCATCGAGTACCGCGTGAAAAATGCTATGAGGAAGCTCGAGACGGAAATGGCGCAGGGTTTGCGGCAATATGAGGGGAAGCTGTCCATTCTCGAGCTGCGAGATCGAGCGGTCCACCAGACTAACGGCCAACACCTCGAGCGCTGGGAACGACGACAATAACGGCCAGTCCGAGAGCTGTGCGTCTGCATGACCATGTATGATTAAGGTACGAAGAATCGACGATGCCGCACATGATGCCAGGCACGAGAGGGGAAAGTAGTTCAGCTTCACGGATTGCAGTCGCGGGGCCGCCAGAATGGGCATAGCATATACATGAGTCCCCGCCTCGTAGACAGATATGTGCTACAGCATTGGCGCTGAGAGCTCCAATATGCTCTTGAGGCAGGTAGCTAGGTCGGCGTCGTCCTCGTCGGAGAAGGAAGAGTTGAACGAGTCGCAGTCGTATTCCGAGGATTGAAAGAGCTGTAGACTTTTGACGTGATGAATATGCTTCCTGAGAATGCGCGAAACTCTGGGAAAAGTGCGCTTATGGAGCGAAATGCGTTCCAGAGTGACGGGTGTGTCGCGCGCGCGATCCAGCAACGCGGTCCAGGCGTCCAGATTGACCGGAGTGGGGATCGTGCTCCAAAGACGTCCCGGGGCGTCGAGAGATACCGTGCGCCATCTGTGACACACGGTTGCGGCGCGAATCCTGTTCCAGACGCCAACGTGTCCAAACACCTCGACAAGGAGCTCATCGGGCAGCCTGGAAGACGCGCTGTGAAGGGCCGTTTGCGCTCTTGCCCATTGCTGAAATGCTGACTACACAATATCGAGCACGGGCTTCAGGAAATCGGCTGTTGAACTGGTAAAAAAAAAAAAAAAAACGACCAAACGCAGTGAGTGGGCAAAGATTTTTTGAACGGCTGCCACGATACACGTACAACAGTGGCAGCTGCGCCTGGAGCATCACTTCAGCGCATGCAGCCAAGGTCGCCTCCTGCAATATTTTTGCACAGTGATCAGAAAGAGTAACCATGCGGTTCGGCCGGCTTCGGGGTCAAGGTCAGAACGGCGGAGTCTGGTTTTCGTGGGTTTCAACTGCTATTTTGCTCCTACCAATTGTTTCTGTGGTTTGTAGCTGGGAGACGCGCTTATGCTGGCGACAGCTTCAGGACGGTCCCGGTCCCCTTGCTCTACCCCCGCCTGCTGCTCGTCACTGACCGCACTAAAGGGCTGGAATGTATCTGTCTCTGCCGTACAAGAGTCTGACTTTGATTTCATGGATATAGAGTTCTCACCTGACAACCGCTTCCTAGCCATCAGCGGGTGGAAGGAGGCCTGCGTGCAGGAGATTCAATCAGGGACTATCCGGTCCTTATGCTACTTGGACGGCGGGGAGTATTTCCCACAGGTCGCGCGATGGACAACCTGTGACCCTCATGGCCCTGTGCTCCACTTCCAGGACGAGCATTTGCACTGGGGTGGAGGGGGGAGCGACGGGAAACTGGGCTTCTCATCAGAGGCTGTCCGGTTGTCACGAAACATCGCTGAACCATTCTCGGGGGCTAATACCCCGAGACCTCGCCTGAGATCAGACCCGCAGTTGTCTGAGCTATCACACGGAAAAGGGTGAGTGGCGTCTTCTTTGCCCTCTTCCGCCTGACAGGTACCCCACTGTGTGTGGACCACTACCGTTCAAACCTTAAAACCGCCCACTGATGCGCCTGTCTGACGATGCACAACTCCTAGCCATCGGGCAAAGTGACGGGAACGTAACCGTACTCAAGCTGAGCGACGCAGTTATGAGATCAATGCCGGGTTATGGGTAACTTCCCGGTAAGCGTGATCTTTTGCGAGTTCGCAGGTCATCGATTGCTGAATGCAAGATTACAGACAACTCAAGAGTCAGCGCAAGTATGAATCTGTCTGACTCGCAGCGTCGTGCCTCGATAACGCGGGCCTATTCTCGAGAATATCTTTGTATCTTTTTTGTTTGGCGCGCGGTGATTGGTATGCAGTAGACAGCGCACTTTATATCAAAGACCCGCCGATTCCTCCCCTTTGTATATTTTAACAGCAGCGTCAATCCACCACGGCCATGCAGCACACTTTGTGTCGCGCAAGCCAAAGCAACAGTCCGTACCAGCTACCCTGTTCCACGAAAAGAAGAATGCGAACGGTCCACGGGGGCTGTTTCACTTGATCTGGGGACGTGAAATCCCCGCCAAGTCATTTACCTCCGGCCGGCTAACCCCGTATGAGCGGACTGTCCAGGTCCTATTTTAAGTCCTATGGACACTTTAAAATTCTACAAATTATGTGGATAGCTTTTTAATTAGATCATCTTGCCTTGCTAGGTGTCAAATCTCTGCCCTCGTTGGCGGAGGTATAGAATGACGCCAATTGTCGAACATTCATGTGAGGGATATGCCTCCTGAGACCTAGGAACTGTAGAGAGACTGAAAATATGTCTAATTACCGCTTTTTACGCGATGAGGTGCCGCCACCGTGGAGAAATAGAACGTGCGGTTTCGGGTTTTGCACCATACAACGGACCGACTTACGTAATCGATCAAGACCGCCAGAAAGGCAGCGGACGACCGTTTTGCGCATTAAAGGGCTTTCCTGCGTCTGTACTGCTTGGTTTAAAGTATGAAATAGGTATATAGAGTCATTAAAGCTTACTCTAAGTCCATTCTCACTACCAATATGCTTCAATGGCTCAAGGGCTGTTAATGCCTAGCAAACCTGCATTACAGTCTGGAGTTCTCAAGGGCCTGTCTCAAGTGGCTTAAAAGTTATTGAAAGCCATATTATACACGATTCATGCGTTTTAGAGTTAGATTGGGCCAGTATGATTTTTCTAGTAGCTTGTGCAGGTCTCATGTGACACCCTTCTCCGTCAATCCTTCATCCACGGCTTAGTTATTTCATGTGAACGTATATTACAGGTGTATCCATCTATTCCATAAGTTATTTGAAAGGGGAATCGAAAATTTCTGGTGCTAGAGGCGAATCTAGCCAAGAAGGACTTATCCGCAGCAGTCGGTAACCACCGGCCTAGCGGGCATTTCACGTCCCCACTTGATCCAACACGGCGTAGTAGCATCCAACATAGATTGATTGCGTCTAAGCCTACCATACTGTACTCCTACACCATACCACGAGATGTACATACTACTGGCGTCATTTTCCCTGGATCATCACGCCATACAAGAATCATGTATCTTCAACTCAACTCAACGCTCACGCCCCGCCCGAGCCCGAAGGCGCCGGCGGCGGCGGCATATCAACCTGCATAGTGTCGTCTCCCAAGTACGACTTTGAGCAGCACAAACCAAAAGTCAGCACATGGCGCTCCAAGCGGGGAGTAGGCGACGGTACATACGATAGCCATATCCCCGGGGAAGTTTTCGAACGTATACGACTGCGTCGCAGTCGGCGGCGGCGCAGGAGCGGGTGCCGGTTGCTGCGGCCTAAACACACACACGCTACGCATCAGTAATAGCGCGCGCCGATAGATAAGAAGGGGACGCACGCAGGACGCTGCGGGCACTTGGCCTTGTGTCCGTTCGGCCCAAACCAGCGGTGCGCGGCGTACATGTGGTTGCTGAGCTTGACCCAGTTCGAGCACATGTTGCACAGCACCGTCCCGTCGCCGATCTCGCGCACGTCCGGGTCCATCTTGAGCTCGGCGATGCGCGTCTGGATCGTCTGCCGCAGGATATCGGACGCCAGAGCTTCTTTCATCTCTGCACAACTCGTCAGTCAGAGCACACGCAAAAGGAACATGGCGAATAATGCGTACCCTGCGTCATGACGCGTCCAGGTCCAGGCGCAGCGCCAGAGATGTCCTCGCGACGGAACGGCAGCGCGCTCATATCGTACGTGGTACTCGAGCCACCCACGCCCGAGCCAGACGCAGTCCTCTGCCCGCGCGACGAGGACCGATTTCCATTGTCGCTTCCTTCTCCCTCCGACGCCGCTTGAGGCTACACCAACAATCAGTAATGCCCACATCGAAGCGACAGCGTACCTTATGCCTGCATCTATTCTCCGAATGATGCTCCCAGCGATCGATCGCGAGCCACTTGCCGCAGTAATGGCACTGTAGCCGCTCGCCCTCGACGTTGCGCACCGCGGGGTTCTCCAGCAGCCGGCGGCGCAGGAGCTGGTAATCGACCGACGACGTCGCGTCCGCCGCCCGTGATGCTGCGGTGCTGGGCGTCCCCGTCGACGGCGCAGACGTCGACGCAGCAGCAGCAGCAGGAGCCTGGGACGACCCAGACGATGCTTCTGCAGAAAGAGGAGCAGGAGTGATAGCAGCAACGGCCGCGGGCGCTGCAGGAGGAGCTAGGTTGACGGCAGAAGCTACGACGGCCGGCGCGGTCTCAACGACCATCGACGCGTCATGTACGACCTCAGTCGCTGGCGCACGGGCTGGCTCTGCACCCGACGACGCAGGTCCGGAACCCGAACCTGACGGTGCACCAGCAGCGCCGAACGTCAACCGAATCTTGTTGGACGACGCCTTGTTCGCATGCTTCGCGCTCGCCGTCGCCGCTGCCGGAGTCGCCGTGTTCACGACAGGCGACTTGCTCGATGATCCCGCTGCGGACGTCGTCGCCACGGGCGACTTGCTCGACGACGGGGCACCAGATGGCTTTGCCGCGTTCGAGGCGCTAAGGACAGCATTAGCTTCCCGCGTCCTTTAATAGATACGATATGTACGCACCGTCGAATCTGCTTCTCCTTGCCTTTCGCAACAGACGGCAGGGCGGCATGCTGGAACCATCCGTCAGCTCGGAAACACACACACACGGTGAAAGCGCAACAACATACATGAAGCGAGAACGTGCCATCATCCTCGTCCACCTCGCTCAACGAGCTCTCGGAGCTGACCTCCATCGGGTCCACAGTCTGGAACTGCAACGACGACCTGGCGCGCTTCTGCTCGCCGCGTTAGCAAACGCGGGCAATAAAGGGGGCGGGCAGGCAGACGCACCAGCCGCGAGCATCGCTGGTCCACATGGACCTTCCAGTTCTCCTGCACGAGCCACTTGCCACAATGGTTGCACTGCACATAGTCGCCGTCGAACTGGCGGATATTAGGATCATGCTTCAGCTCAGGCGGGATGTAAAAGTCCTCCTGAGTCGGCTTCTTCTTCTTGGGCGGCTGCGCCTGCTGCTCCCTGCAGACGCGCGGCGTCAGCAACGGAACACAGCGAAAGAAAGAAAAGAAAGCAGCACGCACTTCTTCAACAACTCCTGACACCGCGCCTTATGCCCCATCCGTCCATCCCACTTATGCGCAGCATACATCGCCTCGCCCAGCTTGACCCACGCCCCGCACGCAGCGCACTGCACCCCGTCCGGGCCCAGCGCGCGCACGGCCGGGTCGCGCTGCAGCTCCGCGCGCCGCGCCGCGACCTGCGCCGCGGCCTGCGGCGGCGGCGGTTTCTCCTTCTTCGGCGGCTTCTCTTTCTTCTGCGCCCCGGACTGCGCAGGCGGCGCAGACATCAGCTCCGCGGGCGAGATCGTCGTCGGCGGCGGCGGTGGTGGGGGCACGGAGCCCGGCCGCTCCTCGGTCTTCGTGGCAGTGGCATCGAACACCGGCCCGGGCGTCGACTCCTGCTGCTGCTGCTGCTGTTGATGGTGTTGGTGGGGACGGTCTTCGACCTCGGGCGTCGGCGTGAGCTCGGGCAGCATGGGCGCGTCGTCCAGGTCCATTGGCAGGTCCATCTCCATCGGAAGCGGTAGCGTCTGCGGAGGCGCTGGCGGCGAGGGCGTGAGCGAGTTGCCGCTGCTCGCGACGCGTTGCTCGGGCTGCGCGGGCGCCTGAAAAAGCAAGACGAATCAGCACCAAGTCAACGAAACAGCAGAAACACCAGCTCGCTCGCAACGCGAGCAGCAGCGCATCTCCTCCACAAAGCAAAACAACCGGAAAAAGAAGAAACACGCACAGCAGCAGCACCAACCCGACACCTTACACCCACATGCTCCGCCCACCTCGCCCTAAACGTCCACTTGGCGCACATGCCGCACTGCACGCGGTCCCCGTCGATCTTGCGCACCCGCGGGTCGCCCTCGACGTTTGGCTGCTGCTGCGAAGCCGCGTGTTGGTGTTGCGAAACGGATGGTTGCTGCTGTAGCGACGCCTGCTGGCGCGTCTGCCGCGTCCCCTGTTGCGCGGCCTGTTGCTGCTGCTGTTGTTGGACCTGCGCGGGGAGCGGGCGGCGCGGCGGGATGTCCACTTTGGGCGGTACGATCGAGACCCTATCATCCATCCAGCACGCACAAAGAAAAAAGAAACAGCAAATCAGCAGACCGCACAAAACCAAAAACCAAAACCCAAACCCAAAGAAAAAAGAACGCACCGTCTCCCCCCAACCGCCAAATACGCACACTTCCTCTTATGGCCCTTCGGCCCATACCACCGACTAGCCGTATACAGATCCGCACTAAGCTTAAACCACCGTCCACATCCATGGCACTGCACAGCGTCCACACTAATAGCTCTGACATCAGGATCCGCCTGGAGCTCCAAACGCCGAATATCGCGCTGGTGCTGCTCCTCCGCGGTGAGCGCCGCGAGACGCCGCGAGAGAGTTGGGAGGGGCATCCGCGCGGAGTCGAGCGGCCGCACGGGGTCGGCGAGCAGGTTCGGTTTGCGCGCGAAGCGCGGCGGGAGGGAGGGCCGTTCGTAGGCTGCGAGGAGCGTGACGGAGGGCGCGGTGCGCGCGGGGACGAGGCGCGGGAGGTGGGCGTCGGAGGCGGTGCGCGTTTTCCAGTGTGAAGTCGGGCTTGCGGGTTGCGCCTGCCCGTTCTGAGTCGCCGTCGTCCCCTCGACAGCGGCAGCGGCAGTCGCGCCGCCCGTATTCGTCGCCGCCTCTCCAGCTCCCACACCAGCACCCGCCGCTCCCAGATCCTGCGCAGGCGTCGCCGGCCGCGTGTGCCCAGTCAGCAGCTGGAGCCCGGTCGCCGCCGCAGGCGTCCCCCTCCGCCAGCAGCGCTCCGCGGCGACGCCAAGAAATCCTCCATAAGCAGCCCGTACGCCGCCCCTCCCAATCCCAAGCCCAAGCCCATAGACATGGACGGCGAGAGCGGCGGCGGCTTGAGGCCCATCCACTGTTCCTGGTCTTCGTCATCGGTCGGGGCGCGGCTGGGCGGGGCGGGCGCCGGCTGAGGGGTGGAGGTGGATGCGGGTTGTTGGAGGGTGTCGGCGGCGCAGCAGCGAGAGAGGTGGATGCAGGGATGTCGGCGGAGTTGGTGGAGAGAGAGGTGGATGGCTGGTCGACGGCGGCGGCTGCGGATGTGGAGGGCGCGTTGCCGCCGCTGGTCGAACTTGCATCGTCGGTTGTTTGTGCAGCATCCAACGTCGGCGCTGGCGCGGGTGCGGATGTCGGCGTGCTGGCGCCCGCAGCAGCAGACGGCGCGCCCGCAGAGGCAGACGACGCACCCGCAGCGGCAGACGGCGACGCCGCAGTTTGCGTCTCGGCAGACGCGCCGACCGTAGCCTGCGTATCGGTCTCCATTTCCATCTCCACGGGCACGACGACGACGGTATTCTGCGAGTCCTCCTGCGTCGCGACGAGCTCCTCTTCCACGTCGTCAGTGGTCGTCGGTGCAGCCGCGGTCGTGCCTGCCGCGTCGTCGGCGGACGCCTCGGTCGCGTCGTTCGTCGCTGCGGCAGCGGCATCGTTCGTCGCTGCGGCAGCGGCATCGCTCGCAGCTGCGGCGGCGGCATCGTTCGTAACTGCTGCATCGTTCGTAGCTGGGACCGGGTTGTTGGTAGCTGCGACGGCGGCATCATCCGTCTTCGCATCCTCCAGCCCAGCGAGCAACCGCTCCACACGCGGTTCATCGTCCACATACTCCAGCTGATCCTCTTCCTCCTCTTCTTGGATCTCGGGACTGCCTATGGCATCTTGCTCCTCGTCTGCATCTGCATCTGCGTCCATGGTAGCGTCGAGAGTCAGGTCGACGTCCATCCTGCGCCATCGCATCGTCAGCATCGGTATCTATACTGGAAGAAAACGGGGAGGAAGGAAGGAAGGAAAATCGCACGTACCGCGATTCATCCTCTGCTGGCGCAGGCGCGGGCTGAGCTTGAGATTGAGGCTGGCGCCGGCTGGAGAAGCTGCTAACGTCGATGGCTGGATGCTGCGCACATTGGGCGGCTGGATCCTATCCCCAAGCCAGTGGTCAGTCAAGGGGGAAAAAAAAGAGAAAGAAAAACAGCAAAGCAGAGACGCACGTAATCCCCGCCTTCTCCTCAACCCACACCCTCCGTCCCTTCCGCCCTCCAGGCAGGGGACACACCTCCTGCCTCGGCACGACGACATCCCAATATCCGCCTCCATATCCATATCCATACCCCCGTGTCCCACCGCGCAAGAACACCACGCCCTCCTCTTTCGACGCGGCGTTCTGGCTCTGGCGCAGCTCGCGCGCGGTGACGGTGCGCGGGGGCGAGGAGGCGGCCGCGCTGGACGGCTCGCCGGCGAAGCGCTTGCGCAGGTCGGCGAGGCCGGCGGTGGTGTGCCGGCCGAACCAGGCATGCGACTTGCGCATGCGCGGG
This sequence comes from Auricularia heimuer, assembly GCA_002287115.1. Taxonomy (NCBI): domain Eukaryota; kingdom Fungi; phylum Basidiomycota; class Agaricomycetes; order Auriculariales; family Auriculariaceae; genus Auricularia; species Auricularia heimuer. The sequence continues at coordinate 111,635 of NEKD01000056.1, read as the reverse complement.
GGGAGCGGGGGCGGCGGGCTGTTCGGGGTGCGAGGCGTTAGCTATGGGATAAAGAAAGAATGCAAGGATGAAAGGATGCGGACGCACGTTTTGTCGCTGTCGCTAAAGTCGTACGGCTCGGGTATCTCGTCTTCGTAGTTGTACTTGACACTGAACAAGCGTTAGAGGATATAGGAATGAAATGGGAGGAGCGGGGGACGCACGGTAAGCGGGGGTCGGGCAGGCTAGGTTTGCCGGTCGCGCGGGTCTCGTACGTCGAGCGCGTCGCGGGCGGTGCGCCGGGCGCGGCGGGCTTCTTCGCCGCGGCGGCGTTGGCGGCTTTATTGCCCGCGCCGGCGCCGTTGGGCCAGCGTCCGCCGCCCGTGCCCTTCCTATCGCCACGCATGAGCGTCAGGTCAAAAAGAAACAAAGCAAAGGCACGCGCACCCTTTGCCCTTCTCCTCCACCGCGGGCACCGGCACGGGCTCGTCCTCAACGAGCAGCCCCGCGGCCTTCAGCGCAGCAGCCTCCGCGGCGTCCTTGATGCCCTGCTCGACGATGCGCCCGGCGGCCTCCTTGTCGCGTTTATGCACGAGCGCGCAGTGGCCGGCCCAGTGCTTGATGCGGAAGCGCACGCCGTCGCCCAGCTTGACCCACTTCTTGCACTCCGTGCAGAACACCCGGTTCGACTCCACCGTCCGCGCCAGCGGGTCCGCGCCGAGCACCGCACGCCGCTCCGCCTCGCTCAGCTTGACCGACGCCGGGTTCGTGTAGTCGATGCGCGGTCGTTTAGGTGGGAGCTCGGCCGCGGAGGGCGAGCCGCTGCGCGCGCGCTTGAGCGAGGTCGTCGGTGTGGGCTGGGGGACGCCGCTCGCTGCGAAGGGGAGCGGGTCGGCGTCCGCGTCGGTGTTGGGTTCGGCGGCGGGCGCGGGTGCGGGGTCCGCCACTATTTCTGCTTCAACTTCTACTTCGCCTTCGGCATCGGCGTCGACGTCCGCGAGCGGCGTCAGCGCCAGGTCGAGGTCCATGCCCATGCCGAGCGCGACGGGCTCTTCCATTGTCGTTCGCGAAATTAGACTTTTGGATCAAAGCAGGCGTAAGGAAGATGGATGGACGCGGATGACAACGACGGAGCGCGGACCGCCAATTTCTGATCCCGGCATTGTCCCGCCGCACGCACGCAGCTCTCGAGTCTTCTTTCCTTCATCTCTGCACGAAGGAATCGTGGCTCAACTGTCCGCAATCTTGGAGATGAGTTTTTAACTGTTTAATACTTTTCAATGGCCCCCCAACGGTGACTATCGTCCGCTATCCGGATTCATATCCCGAGTCGTCAAAATTCCCAGTGGATCCGTCCCTATCCCTCCCTTGCGCCAGCTGGGATGAAAAGATAGTACACTACGGGGGGAAAATGACGCCAGTAGTGTGCACATTTCGCAACTCAGAGTACAGTACAGCAGCCTGAGACGCATCACGCAATCGCCATCTGCAATGAAATTGCTCAGTCCGACGGTCCCATCACCCTGTTTACGCGTAGACAGCACGCAAAAGCCTGGTGTATTGGCGCTCTGCTGCTATTAGGTCTGTGTAGAGAGAGAGAGAATCGAGCGCGCGACTACGCTACCGCCTCCTGGGAAGTGTCGCAATAAGTACGAGTCATCGAACACAAAAGAGGAAGGCTACAAAGACATTCTCGAGGATTTTGCCGCGCCGAGGTAAAAACGAGTCCCAGTCGTTCAAAGAGAGAGAGAGAGAGGTTGAAAGAAATTTGCGTAGGCCCAGCTTCCCGAGCGGGCTGCAATTGATCAATCAGATGCAGGGTTGAGACGGAGATCGTGCTTACCAGTACGTCACGCCAGAAGCTCGCTCCTAATCTTGTCGCTCAGCTTGAGTAGGCTCACATCTCCGTTCCTCTGCCCGATGGCTAGGAATTGCGCATCGTACGACAGCCGCAGAAGCAAGCTGTAAGATCCATGCCCCCCCAATCGGGGTACATGTGAGGTGGGAGAGGACAAATGAGACGCCAATCGCCCTTTGCTGTGCGATAGCGTAAAACCTGGTCGGTGGGGTCCCAAGTGAGGTTTTTGGGTCGCTCGCCACCTCCGTCTGTCCACGTCTCATGATAACCAGACTGCCGCTCATGAGGGACCCATTTGCGCAGCGGATCTCTCATCATGGGCGAGTCGCCGCCAGGATAGTGCCGGACGTGGAGTATAGCGCCATGACAGTCACAGCATGCCCATCGCACACTCGTACAGGTAGACTCGATTGCGTCCAGGCGGGGTAGGACAGACTGGAGGTCACCGGTTTGGATCTCCAGAACATGGGCCTGTTGAAAGCCGCACGTAGCCAGGGAGTGGTCGAAAGGTGAGAACCTCATGTCTCTGAGACCGGTAGGCTCGAGGTAAGACTCCGGTGAGGCAGAGACGGATGCATCCCAACCCTGTAGTAAGCCCCTGTAGGTGACGAGAAGTAGGCGGTGGTCGACCAACGAGGCCGGCGGGAGAAAGACTAGGGAGGCGTTTATGTCTTCGTCATGATAACAGGACCAAACGCAGTCACCGGTGTTGAGGGACCAAACCCTGATAGAGCGGTCCATACCGCAAGTAGCGGAGGCAAGCAACTCCGAGGTGCCATGCGAGAAAAACGCCAATGAGCGCACAGCGTCGCCTAGCGGCCGTGGGATCCGGTCGTCGTTAACGCAAGGGTCGAAGGTGTGGATAAGGCGCATGTCTTTCTGGGACCATACGTCGACTAGGCCATTCCCTTTACCGATAGCCAGACGCAGCCTGTGGTCATACGAAAGCGGCGCGAATTCCAGAGCAGTTACCGCATAATCAAGTTGGAAAGTCGCGATACGTAATGCATCCTGATAGATGTTGACCTTGGTATCGAACGCAACGGCCGTATAAATGCCTCCAACTGCGTGTGACCCGTGCACTGTACACTGCTCAGTTTCCTCGCCGGTCAAGAAGATGTGCCTCTCGCCCGTATGAAGGCTGAAAGTATTCGGCAGAGGATCGTCAAGAGGGATGAGCTTAGCGTCGTCCAAGCGCATGCCAGTACTATTGTCGCTGATAACGGAGATCCTTGTGAGAACGTCAGAGGACAGTATGCTGAGGCAGGAGTCGTCTGACGAAAATGTCATGGAGAGTGTGGCATCGGGGAGGTCATACTGGTATGACATGGACGTGTCTCGCTCTAGATCCCAGACGAGTACCGTTCGAATGTCGCAGCAAATTGCGGCGTGACCCCCCGAGACGAGAAAGTAAGGGCGAGGGGAGTCGTTTCGATACGCAGATTCATGAGAATGGCGCCCGAAAAGGCATTACGAATCTCAATAGCTGTTTGCAATGGACGCAGTGGGGAACTCCGAACAGTGATAATCCGGGAACCATCTGGTGAGACGGCAAATAGTCCCAGGATGGTACGGTATGCCCTGTATCTGTCTTTCAGATTTAGTTCCAGCTTCAGCACGAGAGTGTTCCAGGTTGCCGCCCTGACGACGGGTTGTGCGGGTTTGAACTTGTCTTCTATGCTACCGGCGACAGCGTCCAGAAGAGCACCATTTGGTAAGAATAACGAAGCACAAACGTATGCCTGAAGCGGCCGAGTAGCAATGTGGCCATAGAACGTGGACAGGAGGCGACCGGCGTCTCGCAGGATGGCTGCGATCCTAGCCAGGTTGTGAGGCGATAGCTGCCCGTTGTTCGTCGCAGCCTCGTTCCCGATCCATGCCTACCCATTTATCAATCATAAGTGCCGCATGTGTACCTTCATCCTGGACTCACCTGACAACACTCTGCTGCGGAAATTATCAATATTTCCAAGCCCATGAGATTTCCAAGCAGGCTGCTCGCTTCTATCCAGTGGAGTAGGTGAGTCGTGCAGAACCTTTCCAGCGCCGCCTGGAGAAGAACATTTGACCCATTCTCGCCACACCTTGTCAGTTGAGACTGCTTCAAATGATGGCACCAATACTTGCTCGCGTAGATGAGCACCGGAGGGAAAGCGGCTGAGATTCTGCCGCTCAGCTCGGGAACGTCCTCAACAAGCGTAGACGGGTCGCCCAGGTCCGCCATATCGCTCCGCAACGAGTTGTTCATGTTCGCGAAGCATCCAGTGGCGAGTGTGCGGTGGGAATCCGTAGGATCGACGCGAAAGCTGGGATTGACGCATCGATCTTTGTCCAGCAAATAGTCGCGGAAGGATGCATGGTAGAAAGATATAGACCCCGATCCGTCCACAGTAAGCACTGCAGCTAGTTGACGGATAACGTCAGCGACTTCGACCTTGGTCGCTCCAACCTCAAGCAGCGCAGCCAAAGCCGCAGCGGTAAGCGGTTTTAGTAGTACGACCAAGCCGCTGAGGACAAGCTGGATCACGGCAGCCTTGTGCGAAGCAGCTCGAGGCCCGCAGTAGAAGAAGACGCAGTCGTAAGTACTCGGTCGTACATGCCGTCAAGCGTGGCGTATTCGGGCGATGCAGATGACGAAGCGCCCGGAGCCATGATAACTTCGAGATTGTGAGCCGGATCCAAGCCGTCGCCGACAAAACGAACGACTGTAGCAGCGTAGATGAACAGCCTGTTGGCCTGCTCGACAAGGATTCGAATGTCATTTGGCGCAGGCCAATCGACAGGAACGAGCTCCTTCTTCTCCTCCACAATATTCTTGAATGCCTGGTCGAAGTACATCTTGATGTCTGCATGAAGCAACGAGAGTTCGATTTTGTGCTCATACAGGAACGGCACGCAGTCGATCGTGCGGCTCCCGGACGCGGGAGCGGGCGGTAATCGTGGAAGGCACCATCGATAAATGGCATCTTACGACTAGAAAAGAGCAGGCGGACGTGCACCTTGCTCTTCTTAACGATCCTCAAGAGCGAGCAAAGGAATTTACGGCGTTCTGTTTTCTGGGCGTGATCATCAGCGTCGCACTCGTCGAATGCGTCTATCACAAGGACGACCGTCGGATGCTGGTCACTGGCGCAGTGTTCAAGCGGATTTTCGATAAGCTCGTCCACAGTGTGGAGACATCGCGAGTGGGCAGATAAGGGCGAGCGTCCAGACGTGAGAGCACCTCGGCGCGGAAATTCGGCAGAGCGCGAGCAAGGTAGTAGCTGAGAGTGTGTACGATGCGTCGAGGAGTCCGACGATCGGCTTCGTGGCGGCTGGAAACAAAGAAGCTGAGGACGAACTCAGACTTTATGTCGGGGGATTCTTCGAGTCTGTAGCAGAAGGTTCGTGCGACGGTCGACTTGCCCGTGCCGGCTTGTCCAGAGAGCCAGTAAACGCGCTGCGCATCACGGGATGTTACCCATGCCACGAGCTCGTCCAGCAGGACCGCGAAGGTACCATCTGAACACGTCTCTTGAGATGTCGAGAAGAGCGCGTCGTTCACGGGTTTAAGTTTCTCCAACAGGAGGTCTAAATCTAGTTGAGTGCCATTCTCGATGAGTCTGGGGTTCGGCGTACCGTCAACCCAGCGCGCAAATTTCTTCACATATCCTCCTATTTCATCGGTTTTCAACAGCTGGCGCATCCCCGATAGGAGCTGATGCTGTGAGAATACGTCTACCGCCCCTGTTTAACACTCACGAGGAATTGCTGAATTGCATCGTCGAGGCGTTTCGAAAGTTTCTGCAAAGCCTCCTTGTCCGCACTGGAGCGCAACAGGTTCTTGGCTTTGCGCGAAACTTGCCCAAACCTCGACATGCGTCCAGGGTTAGCCTGCCGCTGCTGAAAATAAGTATGCGTCTCTTTGAAGGAACTTGAAACAGTCAGGAAATTGGTCGATACGTAGTTGACGGACGTACTCGAGGAGCGCCTTGAGCTGCGGTTCCAGCTTCTTGTCGTACTGATCTTTCGGCACGCCTTCAAGTTGTCGACGATCGTCAAAGACAACGATGCAGCGCGGTCGACGAGCTCGTCAAGCGTCGTCTTATTGCTTTTGAACTGCTGCAAGACCTCCGTCAGAATCTACACGCAGCGTCACAGAGCAAGCACACGCTTCGTACCTCGTGCATTTTCAACAATTCCATCAAAATCTCGAGCGAAGGCTCTAGGTACTGGCCAGCGACAGGTATGAGCTTTGCCACTGGCTTTACCATCCCCAAAACTTGAATGAGCTTATCCATCGCTGCGTGGGCACAGAGGATAAGGTGATTGTAACACGCGTTGTGGGTGCGGCAGAAAGAGGCGGCGGGCGCCAACAAGGCTGTGTCGGAACATGTACTTCGTATTTGTCCCGAGGCAAGGCGTTCTCAGACGCAAGTCGCAGACCTGAACTTGCTTGGATCACGAACAGAAAAGAATTCCTCGACATAAAAATGAGAATACTGCGCTGCAACTCTTGACGTTGGCCACTGTTCCGACGGACAGTTATATCGGACTTGAATGTGACTGGGTATCGACCATCCGTTTGGCGGAGCTCGCGCGCAGGCACTGCACGCGCCGGCGTGGACACCGTCTCGCTGAACGGCTCGCCCGCGTAGCGCAGATGCATGTGACGGTCGAGAGAGGCGAGCGACTGCGCATGAGCAAAGGTAGCGTGCTGCGCGATAAGTGACCCGTTCGGTACGCCAAGTCGCGCAGAGCCGAGCATTGGCGACCGCGTCTTGCGACGCGAGGACGTGGGAGAAGATGAATGAACGGGAACGGCAGGACGGATGGATGAGAAAGGATGTGGGAAACAAGCGCACGTTCGGTCACGGTCGCTACAGTTTACTCGAACGGTTCGACGAACGGCAACAAGTCCGACCTGCGCCGAGGGCAGCGGCGGCGCGCGCGTGCCCTCCACCTCTTCCTGGTCAGCTGAACCGTTGCGGCGGTATGTGCAGACGACCGTGACTTTCCCGGGCGATATCGTCTTGCGCGCCGGCGGGGACACAGACGCCGGACACTCTTCCTCTTTGGCGAAAACAGAGGCCCAGGCGTATGCTCCTGTTGCCGGATCTGCTGCTGAGGCTGTTCTTTGATGTGCTGTCGTTCCTCGACCTCAGTTGACGTGAGCTCGGGAAGCATAGACACGTCGCCCGAGTCCAAAGGGAGCGCCATCAGATAATGCAGCAGCCTGATCTTCGACGCCAGCAGACGAGGGGGCAAGAGCGTGGACCGTCTCGATCGACGGGTGCGCCTGAATAGCAATGCAAATAAATCAGCAAAAAGCCAGAGACCGCGAAGAACATGCAACTGAAAGTAGCAGCAAAACACGCGCCGCGCCCGACCGAACCGCTGCCATCGCAGCAGCAGCGACAGATCGCGGCGTGGCTGCTGGCAGACACGCGAGGAGTAATACATCGCGGCTGCCAGCACATCACGCACCACGTCGCCGCCGCGAGCAGCACCGCCGCGCGGCTCCTGCACCAACGACAGCGACAATCGTCAGCAGCGAGACGCCGCCGACAGCAACAGCGTACAGCGACTGCCCGCCTCAGCACGGGGAGCCCGAAAGAAAAAAGACGAGAAGAAAGAAAAAAAAAGGACTTGCAATACCACAGGCCGAAGCCTCGCACCGTCATGCTTTTCCCAGCGCGCGAATGGTACACCTGGCGCCCACTCCATCTTAGCCAACCTCGCGCAAGCGCGAGTGGCTCTCGACCGGGACAGGCGGCTGCCGCCCGTGCTCTTGCCATTGCCGCGCGCGAGGCGGTCGTTGTTGCCCGATTGCTGTTGCGCGGCAGCCGGCGCTTGCGCGCGTGCTGCTGTACCAAGAAGTTCGGCTGGCAGCGCCGCGCGGGTGGCCTGCGCCCATGGCATTACTCGGCATCGACCATCATCGCACGGACGGTCCGGGTCGCGCTGGCGCTAAGCTAGAGGAGTCGCGCCAAGACGACGTGAGCCCATGTAGCATCCGCGCGGCGTCAGGCACACGGCGTCGACCTGGGGGCTGGCTTTGCGAGGGAGTCGCGGCGGGACGGAGGCCGCTTCCAGGCGACGCGGAGGGTAACGGCCCGCGCCGCGCGCTCCTGCGTTCGAGCGCGCGCGTGTGCACATTGGCAGTGCGGTCGGTGTCGCGCGCCTTCCAGAGCGATGTGGGGCTTGCAGAAGGCACATCCATCGCGGCCGGCTCGTTCGTTCGAATTCAGACCCGCCCAGTCGCGCGCGTTGCTCCACTCGACGGCAGCGGTGTCGCAAATGACGCCCGGGGCCCGCGCGGCGATGACCACGGACCCGGAGAGCGCCAGCGGCGGCGGATCGAGGTCCATCCACTGCTCATGGTGCTCGACCTCCATCGGCGGCGCGGCGGGCGGTCGGAAGTGCTCGTTAAACGCACGAGAAAGATCCGTCGTTCATTATGGGCGCGGGCGCAGGGCGCCGGGGCAGACGGCGACACGACCGCCGTCTGCACTGCCGAGATCTGCGACTGCGCGGGCCCGACAGCCGCGTTCAGCGATCCCGCCGGCGTCGCGACGAGCACTTCCTCCGCGCGCGCGGCCACTGGCGGTGCCGTCGTGTCTTTCGCTGTCGCTGTTGCTGTCCAGTGTCCATCCACTGCTCCTTGTCTTTGTCGTCCATCGGCGGCGCGGCGGGCGGTCGGACGTGCTCGTTAACGAAAGATATAAATGCGTCGTTGATTTTGAGCGCGGGCGCAGGGCGCCGGGGCGCGACCGCCATCTGCACTGCCGAGATCTGCAACTGCGTGGGCCTGACGGCCGCGTTCAGCGACCCGCCTGTGTCACGACGAGCTCCTCCTCCGCGCGCGCAGCCACGAGCAGCGTCGTCGCGTCGTCCACGTCCGCAGTCGCTTGCCGTCCATCATCGGCGCTGCCGCGCCGTTCGTGTCTGTAGCGACCGCCGTCGGCACAGTCTCCCCGCGCGCGTCGTCCTTCATCGAGGCAGCCTGAGCGACGTGCGTCTGCCCATGTCCTGGTGCTAGCCGCCCAGAAGCAGCACCACGTGCGGCGCATCGTCGGAATACGTAGTTGAACTGGTCCTCTTCCTCCTCCGCGAGCACAGCGTCTAGGTAGCCGACTGCGCCCACCCTCTGGGGTTAGCATCGACGTCCGTTTTGATCCTCGAGCGTCACATCGAGATCCATCCTGCATTCCTGTCAGCATAGTAATTGCAAACTGAAATGCCGGTCTGAACGCACCTTCAATCATCCTCGTCTGCGCACGGAGGCGCGCGAAATCGTTGACGTCGCTGCGCACGTTTGGTGTCCCAGCTTTTCGACACAGTTCGTTCTACCGCTCAGATAGCGAGCACACTTTCTGCCGCGGGACGAGGTCCGAGCCTGAAGGTTCCCCTGCGGAGGAGACGATCCGCTCCTGACGAAAATATCTGAGCATGCGTTTGGCTGGGTTCGTACGCTGCTGCTCGAACGCGGCGGCGCCGGACGGCTCGAAGCCGGGACGTGGTGCGCCGCGCAAACCAGGCGAGCGGTTTGTGCATGCGCGATGGCAGCAGCGGCGGGGCTGCGAGAGGTCTGGTTAGTTAGCATGAAGAACGAGGATATGCAAGGTGCACGCGCACATTATGTCGCTATCGACAAACTCCTGCGGATTCGAGCGCTTCTTCGCCGCCGCCGCCGCGTTGGCGGCTTTAATGGTGGGCGCGCGGGTCCGCCACAAGCCTAGAGGCCCTTGCCGCAACTGGTGGCCCCTCGTCGACCAACAGCAGCGCGCAGCTGGACAATGCGACAGGAAGCCTTGTGAACGAGAGCGCAGCGACAAGTCCAGCGTGTGATCAGGCTGTCCTCGAGCTGAGCACCATGCGACGCAAGACCTCGCTCAGCTTGATGGATGCGGAGTTCGTCTCGTCAATTTTCGACGGGAGATTTTGCGGACGAGGGAAGCCCTGCGGGCGCGCATGAACGAGCGCAGCAGGCTCGCTGCGAACGGGAGCGCGTCGGCGTCTGCGAGTGCTCCTGGGACGGTAAATAAGTGCCACAGGCCACGTACGATCCGGACTGCTTCAAATATTGCGTCGCTTCAGCACAAGCAGCTAGTACTGCCGCCTTCAATGCTTTTGCGCAGTGCTCCGAAATGATAGACATGCTGGTCAGCCTGGTGGTGCGGGGCGGGTTACAACCTCGTTCAAACTCCGCCCATACAACCTAGTCCCGTGCACATCGGACGCGACGCCATATAAACAGGGCCAACTCGGAGCTGCAACCTCTCAACGATCTCCCGGTGGAGATCTCGAGTCTGCATCTCGACGTGCTCGTGGCTTGGATATCAGTACGCACGATTTCCGTGCATTTACCCTCAAATGGAATCTGCCCAATGCATCGTCCGGCACCGAGCAATGCGATGCCTCAACTTTTATGCGCACGCGGAGGATCCTTCCAATTACCCAGGATTCGTTCCTCGAGCCCCTGTGGTCGCAGTCTCACACACACGATTGTCCAGGCTTCTCTGAGCTTCTTGATCAATTTGGCCCTCGCTGAATTACCTCGCCCAATCTTGCAGTTTCCATGTGGATATTATCCTACCTCCCCGCGGGATCTTTCGGCCAGGCGAAATTCCTTTCGGGGGTCGAGGATGACGGGTCCCCATTTGAGTCGCTCAATTGACGGCACGAGTCGACATAGATTCCGAACTTGCAGCTACGATTTTCTGGGCCCGGCTCGATCAGTGCTTCCTCTGCTCAATCATTGGACCCACCTTGCATTTCTAACACTCATGGCTGGCAACATTGGCTCACTGGTCAACTGGGTGGACCCTAGAAACACTGCGCCCGGGACAATGCCGTACCATAGATGTCTCACCCTGGCATCCTATAGCACTACCTCCCAGGCTGGTGTAGCACCTTGCAGCGCTCCAATTCCGATCACATTCATGCTCGTACACAACGCACGTTTTCTCGCCCGCAATCACAGCGGAATCTTGCCACAGCTATCTATATATCTCTTTGGATCTCAAATCCTCCATGTCTCCGTGCATCTTTAACCTCCCCATCCATATGCCAGAGCTTCAGCACTATGAACACGCGGCGCCAACCCAAGTCCAGTGTATGCATGATTACATTTTCTGACTCTAAGCTGACACCAGGGGCCCCTGTAGTGGACTGGGTCGACCTTCCCACCATCGACCTCTCGCTGGCTGGCAAGCCAGATGACCGCGAAGGGCTCGCAGCGACGCTCCGCTCTGCTATGCACGAGCACGGCTTCTTCTCCGTCATCAACCACGGACTCACGCCTGACGAGGTGCGTTCCACGAACTCTTTAAGGGCTCGAGGCTAAAGTACTGCAGACGAGCCGCATGTTCGATATCGCAGACGTTCCATTCTCCCAAGTCTCCGAAGCCGACAAGGCGCTCTTTGCCGCAGATATCAAGGGCACCGGCAGCTACGAGGGCTACAAGCTGCGGCAATACTGGGCAAGTCATGCATCTCGGAGCTGCGCATTTTAGCTTTGACGCAGCTGACTGCAACCTCCTGTCGAACCTCGCAGCACATCTCCGGGGGCGTCCGTGATCAGATCGAACACTACAACGGTGGGTCTCAGATAAGGAACGCTCCCGGGATACTTACTGACTGACCACATGTTTCAGTGAACCGCGAAATCGGGAAGCGGGAGCACCCCCTGCGCTGAAGCCGTTCTTGCCTGAGATAGCGCGATTCGCAAAATTTAATCACGAGCGCGTGCTGCACACTCTCCTCCGGTATGCGAACGACGCTCGCTTTCCGGTGTACTCACGTTATCAGCCTGTTCGCGCGGGGCATGAACCTGCCCGAGGAGACGTTCGTGGAAATGCACAACTTCGACGCCGTTGGCGAGACATCCGGTGCGTATTCAACCGCACAGGGGCATGTAGTATTCTAACGTGGACTCCAGTCAGATTTATGAAATAGTTGGTTGACACCGCGGTCAGAGGGCTCGACTGATCGCAGCGCAGCTACCCGCGTGATGATGGCGATGAAGACAAGACGAAGAACGTCTGGCTCAAAGGGCACACCGGTCAATGAACTCCGATATCGCATGGGCACGTTGATGTTGACCACCGTGCCGCAGACATCGGGACGGTGACGATTCTGTGGTCGCAGCCGGTCTCAGCGCTCCAAATTCTCGGCAAAGACGGCACCTGGCGCTGGGTGCGCCACGTGCCCAACGGGCTGGTGCGCATTACCCTCTCGCGCCTACGCGCATTCTCTTCATTGCGGAGCCATTATTAGGTTATTAACGCCGGCGACGCGCTCGAGTTTCTCTCAGGCGGATTTTACAAGGCCACAATCCACCGCGTCGTCCAGCCCCCGGAGGACCAGCGCAAGCAGACGCGTCTTGGCTTGTTTTACTTCTGCATGGCAGACGACAACGTCAAGCTCGAGCCGCTGCGCAAAAACTCGGAAGACGAGGCTGAGAAGCGCTTCGAAATTGGTGCAGCGCCGACGATGGAAGAGTGGCGCAAGGGCGTGACGAGGGCGTACGGAAGGACGAAGCTGACCAAGCAGGATGAGAGCGGGCGGATTGAGAAGGAGACAATTTCTGGCGTGCTGGTTCGGCATTTCAACTGAGCGCGGCGAGATCGCGAATAGATGTTACAGTAATACGATGATACACGTATACAGCGCACCTGCCGTTGACAAATCACAACAATAATATCATTCCGAAGACTGCCTCGAATAGTATTTTTGCGAGGCTAGATTGAGGAAGAGTCTGGCTGCCCTTGTTGACTGGAAGTTGCGGCTTCTTGGGCACTGTCGCAGTGGTATTGACGGCAGCGAGCGGGTACGGTGCATTGCCGTCCGCGGACGATGCTCCTTGCCGGACAATGGCACCTGAAAAGTCCGCGAACCAAGCATGGGTGTCGAATGGAGCTGCCCAATCAGGGCTGCTTCCTGAGAACTTTCATCAGTCCATGACTCGTCTGTAGACAGTCTTGTCGACCTACCACCGAAGAACGTTTGTGCATGGATCCCGCGGAACGTGGTCGCATTGTTGGCGCGAATCGACAGGCCAGTGGCGTGGATGACGCTCTGCCCGTTGACCCAGAGTTCAAGCTCGCCTGCTGCCACAATCAGCAGGCTTCACCGCGAACGAACAACATACCGTTTTTGCTGCCGAGTTCATTCATCCTCACGCGCTGTGCAACTACTGTCCACTGACCCGCAGCGAATTTGAACGCGCCGCGGGCGATAGAGAGCCCGTAGGTTGGGTCCTTGACGGAGCCAGTCAGATTCATTGGGTTGTCGTTCTCGGGCAGTTCTGGCAAGTAAGCATAGATCTCGCCGTCGCCCTCTGCTCTGATTAAAACGGTCAGGAAGATATCAATGAAACACGGCTTGACGAACCGCCACATCAAGCGCAGGGAAAAGCACTTGTTGCGCCCCTTCTGACGCCCACCAGAGCACCCTTCCGCTGTTTTCTGGTCCGACCCACCAACTACGGGTTCGAGAAGTACGTGAGCAACGTTTCGATGGGCTTCGCAGAACTCACAAGGGCCCGGCATCTTCCCGCCTTTGACCCAAGGAAAGTCAGCTGGAAAGTAGACCGAGTAGCTAAATAAGATCTCTTCGGCATTCGCAAACGAGAAGCCGCGAGGGCCTGCGAAGTAGAAGCCGAAGCCGCCCGCGATGGCGCCAGACGGTTTGTACGAGCCCTTCGGGTATGTCGCCCGGTACGCCAGCGTGCCGTCCGGTGAGTCGACGACGGGCGACGCTACGCCGCCCGCGCGTGCGAAGAGGCCGATGCCCTTGTCGTTGAGAGGCGTCCGGATTAAGACGTCGGGAGCGATAGTGCCAATGGGGTCTTTTTCTGGGACAGTCGTAAAGCCGTGTACAATGTCGATTGGGAATAGATGAGCAGGATTGCGCTGGGCGAGCGAGCTCAATGAGAAGAGCAAAAGAGCGTGGAGGTGGAACATGTAGATAGCAGGGCAAGGGGAAGCCACGATCAGGGGCGCTGCTTGCTGTATAAGAGAGAATGCGCGATCTGCGAGGCGCGCCTACACATGTTTGGCTGATAAGCATCCTGTGCGCCGGTGTCATTCCCATCCTCCTGCTTTCACCTGAAATTTAGGGCAGCGTGATTAGCATGATGGCTTGGCCCATGAGTCGACATTTCACGCACGCTTGTGTCTGATGGTTCGAGCAGAGTATAATTTCGTAGCATGGGTAGGGAAGCCCACGTGCGGTGCTATTTCTGCATCTTCCGCACACAAGTTGAAGGCTGTCCTCAGGGTCAGAAGGGACAGAACCCGCGACCATCGGAATGTATGGGCGCTGTCTGCAGCGCATTCAAAGAACACAACAAAAGCGTCTCGCCAAATAATCTGTCGGTAGATGCGAGCTCCTGTGAGATGACGGTTATGAGCCCAGCTTGGAGATGTGGAATGACAGTCGGAAGAAGCGAGAGTTGCGCAATATCCACGCGCCAGGGTCGTTACAAATCCCAGATGATGTCTAGCCGCTGTATCTCCGTGAGTCGGAATCGAGACAATGCGTGCGACCGGCTCATGGCACCGCGTATCTCGACACGCTGCAACACGCGCCCTGCAGGCTGTTTCGGAATTATAATTCCCTCAGACAGGCCCTGTAACGCGAGGCAGGTCATATTGGGCAGCACGTCGTATAGATTCCGAATCTCACGAGACGCGACGGCGTCGTTCGTGTTATCGACCGCGGCGGTGAACGATCGCACATTGTACAGGGCGGGGCAGTGAGGCGGCAGTTCAAAGCCGACGAGACTAAGCGATGTCAGGCGTGGCGCGATGCCAGCGAAGAGGTCTTCGGGTATGCGAGCGTCTGTGACGCCCGAGAACGTCAGCGAAGTCAAGATGGGAGCCGGAATGGTGAAGGCGTCGTCCAGAAGTTCCCAGCATCCCAGATACAGTCGTATGTGCAGACACCGCATGTGGTATAGATGGTTCCTGAGGCAATGCACGAATTGCGGAACCAGGGGTTCGTCGGGACAGTGCACGTGCAAATCAATCGGTTGGTCCTTCGAGCGCGGTAGCAAGTCTTGGAGCATGTCAACGTCGAGATCGTGATAATCCGAGAAATCAAGGTGCTTCCATAGAACGGAATCATTGTGTGCAGCTGCGCGCCAGAACAAACAGACCGTTGACGCGCGGACACAATCGAAAAGGCCCAGATGCTCGAAGATAGCGCTCAGAAGTTCCGGCGCGAGCGTCGCCCACGAAGGCCTTGCACTGTTGGTGTCTTTAGCGGAGTTCACGGAGCACAGCGACGTACGCAGCAGCCAGTGTGGTGTTCATGAGCCAAGGTTGCGGCGGATCTTGCCGGCAACAAAGAAAAATGTTACCGACCATTACAAATTCTGCAAGAAAGTAGAAAAACAACAACGTTCTCCAAAGGGTACAGTCAGTATCATATTTCATGTACATTGATACTATCTTCCTCGTTTTCCTTCCCCCACGGCGGAAGCGGCCCTTGATAACGCCACCGCGCTCCGATAACCCACCAGACAACAGTCACCAGCAGTATCCCGGGCAATATGACGCAGTTATAGTTCATAAGGTCTGGTGCAACCGGAAGCGAGAATGGGAAGCAGAACAGGACGTTGAAGAAGACGATGAGAGCGATCGCGAGCCAATGGATGCAAGGACCAAGCCTCGGACCCATGTTAAAAGGACCCCTTGGCACGTGGCGGCTCCGTGTGAGCGCGTTGGGTAATATAAAGAGCAAGAAGGACGACGTGGTGAGGATGATGTAGGACCTTCGGTCATTTTTTTGACAGCGGCTGACAGTTCCACTCGTCAACTCACGCCGCAAAGTCGTTGAAAGCCACCTGACTGCCCAGTGTCATTGTTCCAAAGGCTGTAGTAAGCGCGGCTGCGTATTGAGCGAATTTAGTATCAACATAAGCTCTGCATGGAAGACAGACTTACCGCTTGTAACTGTCGCAACGACCGGACATCCCAGCCGTTCGTTGACACTGGAAAGAGCGTGGGAACACACCGTCGCATCATCTCTTGCGAGTGTCCACAGATTTCGGCCAGTGACTATGAGCCCGCCAATCGCCGCAAATGCGAAGCTAAGGAGGATAATGAACAACAGGCCAAACGTGCCGGCGCGCGAGTTTGTAGCCTGTGCGTAGATCGCGGCCAACGGGAACGCGCCGGGCGAATTGACGACGGCATCGAGGTCTGTGATTGCGTACATCAATGCGATTGCGTAGCCGAATGACGCTGAATTTTGCTAAGTCTCCGACTGTGGAAGTTGGGCGTCCTTACTGATGCATCCTAGTGCCAGTTGGGCGAATATTGCTCTGGGGAGGTCTCTCCTCGGATGCGGAAGCTCCTCCGCCATCTGAGATCTGTTAGAAACGCAATCAACAAAATCTCCACTCAGCACGAACGTGAGTGATACCATCGGGTGTTCCGATTACAAATGAGCCGCTGTGGGATGCGGTAAGTGAATGATGTTCAACACAACTAGCATGGAGTCCCGCACTTTAGAACGCCTATAAGAAAGGCAACTCCGTTCGACCATCCAGTCGCATTCTCGAAATCGCGCCAGACGAACGCGTGAGACGCGTGCCGCTCAGGGAGCGCCACCAACGCCACAATCGAGATGGGACAGCCGAGACAGACGAGCCAGAGGCCGGCCTTCTGTACGAGCGGCATGACCCTGTTTCCAAACACGACGCACGCGCAGGTGAGCCATACGAGGAGGACGAAGGTGATGTAGAAATGCCAGGGCCGCTGAACGAAGTCGGGGTGGTACAGCGTGTACATCTGGACGATGATGTTGGCGGGGATGAACATGATGGACGCCCAGCCGATAAGCCAACCCCAGAACCCGAGATGACCAGCGAAAAAGCCGACTACTCGGCCGTAGCGCGGTCCAGGGGTGATGCTGGCCCAGTGGTAGACTGCGGGGCGTTATTTGCTTTTTCTGCAAGGTAGCTGCGTAGCTCACTTACCGCCTCCAGAGGAAGGTATTGCGCTAGCCATCTCCGCGAGACAGAGGCCAAGAATGCCATAAAACGCGCAAGCAACGAGGAATTCATAGAGCAAGCCAGGAGGTCCGCCGTTGGCGATCAAGGGGACCCAGCCGGCAAAATCCGGAACATCAGGTTAGGATGGATGGGTCTGCCGACCTCGCGCTGCAGAGGTTCGGGACCCCAGCCAAATTGGCTCCGGAGAGCCCCAAGGGGCTCAATTCTGCTTGAAAGGGGAACCAATAAACTTCCTGCATGTAGTTGGAGTCCTTTTCAGTTTTCTATATTGCTGTAGGGGCATTGTTCACAGATCCCTCGGATGCATATTGCTTGCTGTCATAATGCATCACCATTCTGAGAGAGGACTTCCGGGCAAGCTACTGGGACTTCTGGGCAAGGTGCAGGATGAGCACATGTTCTGGGAGCATTACAATAAATTTCTAATGCAGAAAGCCTTCAGGTAGCCTAAAACCTGGCCAGTTGCGGATCTCCGGAAGCAAATCGGAGGTATATCCGCGGAAATAGCATGGATGGGTCCTGCCTCAGGGCCTTGCAGAGGATACCAACCCGGTGCCGTCAGTTTGCTTCCGGTGTCCCCTTGTTGGCGATGGATACAACGACCGAGCCTCCCAGTACGACCCATGCGTTATCTATCACGAGCGCCGCGGCACAGCTATCGAGAAGACCGTACTGGCGCGGGAGCTGGTCACGATGTCCGGATGCATTGAGTGCCTCGTGCTCGGGAGCTGGGGCGCACTCGACGACGATGGGCTGCTTGTACTTTTCGATATCGGTGGGTATGGTGTCCGAACTGTGCATTTAATCCGGCGCCCCCCGTCGGCTTATTTTTGTGCCCGTGGTAATACGCCGGGCTCCCGCCGATCCCGTCGTAAAATTGTGCCCCCTCCATGTAACAAATTCCTTCCATGTAATAAAATTTCCTTCCATGTAATAAAATTTCCTTCCACGTAACTCAAACTCCTTCCACGTAAGTTTGGCCTTTTGTAAATGTGACTCCCGCCGTAAATGTGCCTCCCGTCGTAACTTCCCGGCGTAACTCCCGTCGTAACTTGCTCCCTGCGTAACTTCCCTCCGAAAACTGGACTCCCGGCGTAACGACTTCATTCGGAGCTGATTGTGTATCACTGGGAGCATAGTAGAGAATCCATTGAGTATCTATTGAGTATCCTGACTTGACATTCAGATAAATTACACGAGTTTCCCAAGAGTATCATAATCAGAACTACTCTGGAGATACTCTAGGCGCAAGGTAATATATTGAAGAGTATCTCATGAGAATATTTGGGCCTCAAGGGATACTCATCCAATATATTATCTTGTGTATAGAGTATCACCAGAGTGGTTCAGGATGTTATCCTCTTGGGAAACCCGTGCCATTCATCTGAATGTCATTGCGGGATACTCATGAGATACTCAAGGGATCCTCGGCCTTGCTCCCAGTGTATATAAAAGGCGCAGGAGAGCCAGAGAATGGACATATATCCTCCAGGAATCAGATCCACGAGTGGCTAGTGAGCCCCAGTATTCTCGCATTTCAGACTTTTCATCATCAGGAGGTGTCTATCATCGAGTGCAAACATGTTATACAGCAGCTGAGTGTGTGAATATCGAGCAATAGCAGTTCCTGTCTCTCAGCATACAAACTTGTGGTTACGTGCAATGGAGCACACACGTTAGGGACACTGGGGGAATCAGAAAGAGGCCCTCATTCACAGAATTTGAGCACTGATTGTCGAGATACGGGGCAAAGATTGGTTGTGGTTTCAATTCAGCCTGACATGGGCATTATGGAGGCCATGGACACAAATTGCGGAATATTTTTAGCTCTTAGACTCGATTATGTAAGTTCTATTTCTCAATGTTGTCTGATTCAGTCAGGAATTGCCAATTCTGCCCATACCGGCAAATTCCGAAAGTTGCGCACAAAATTAAGCGCGCGTGCGCAACTTTCGGAAATTGCCGGAATCGAGTATTGTCATGTGAACTGAGCTGAAAATGTATATTGAAAGTTCTTTTGGAGCTATTAGATGACAGTTCTAGTGGCGAAACGTCAAGCTGGTGACACAGTCTGAATCAATCGGTAAATCCCAGCCTCTCCCCTGTCTTCTCCTTTGATCTGCTCAGAGCCCACTCACCTCAGCAGCATCATAATGAGCAGCAACACTGAGATGTACACGACCTCGGCTCTCATGCGTTGTCTTGCCCAATCCATCATTGTGATCTGTCCATTTGCCACTCGCTATACACATCTCTGTTCGTCTCCAATTTAATCACAATCGCATTCACTATGCTCAGTTTCCATCACTGATGTCCATCTGCTTTGATATGCCAGCTTCCTCGCACTTCTGACCTGCTCAACATGCATCTGTTTCAACTAATCTGCTATCCTTTGTGTGCATTATCTCACTTAATTATAGAGAATTTGAGTCACTGACTCTGCCTTGGCATATCACAATGGGAGCCTACAAACGTACAAGTTACGACGGGCGGAACTTGTGCAGGGAGTTACGCAGGGAGTTACGCAAGGAGGAAGTTACGCCGGGAGCAAGTTACGCCGGGAGCAAGTTACGCCGGGAGCAAGTTACGCCGGGACTCAGGTTTACGGCGGGAGCAAGTTACAACGGGACGAAGTTACAATGGGACGAAGTTACGCCGGGAGTCCAGTTTTCGGAGGGAAGTTACGCAGGGAGCAAGTTACGACGGGAGTTACGCCGGGAAGTTACGACGGGAGGCACATTTACGGCGGGAGTCACATTTACAAAAGGCCAAACTTAGGTGGAAGGAAATTTTATTACGTGGAAGGAAATTTTATTACATGGAAGGAATTTGTTACATGGAGGGGGCACAATTTTACGACGGGATCGGCGGGAGCCCGGCGTATTACCACGGGTACAAAAATAAGCCGACGGGGGGCGCCGGATTAAATGCACAGTTCGGACACCATAGGTGGGGGTGGTATGAGTGGCCATGGTAGATAACAGAAGAATAGGCGGAGACCCGTCGAATGTTATCGCTGCTTGCCACTGCACAACGGACACTGACGCGTGCATAGAAGGCTTCATGCGGTTGTAGTCCGCTCCGGCGCTGCGCAGAGCGCGCCGCCGGAGAACACAAATAAGGCATACCTTGCGCGCCGAAGGCGCGGTTGGTTGAACGACAGGAACCGGATTTTCTCACAGCGCACAGACCAAGTTCAAGCGCAAGTCGCGGATTTTGCCGGGCAACAGTTCAGCTGCTCATGGACATGTTGCGACCGTATGAATTACGGGGGACATTTGCGATGTTTTTTTGCCACGCTACCGTCTTGATATCTCAATCAAAAGTGGCAAATCATGGTGGGATAAAACCACTTCTTCCATTTCTCCTGAGCCCTCATATCTCGTGTATAACTTTAGTAGCATCCTCCCTATCCCAAGGCGCAAGCGGCCCACGATACCTCCTCCGCGCGCCACAGATCCACCAGCCGGCAGTAACTATGAGTATTCCCGGCAGAATGACGCAGTTGTAGTTCATCAACCCCGGCGTGACAGGTAGCGCGAATGGCAGACAGAAGATCACGTTGAAGAATAGGATGAGAACCACCGCGAGCCAGTGGATGACGGGGCCCAGCCGCGGGCCCATGTTGAACGGCCCTTTTGGCACGTAGCGCCCGTGCGTGAGCGCGTTTGGGAGGATGAACAGCAGGAAGGACGTCGTCGTGAGGATTATGAACGACCTGGATCATGCGTGAGTGCCATGGCAATAATGATGGTACAGCATTTCCCTGAATGACATACCCCGCTAAGTCGTTGAACGCGACGCGGCTCCCGAGCGTGATCGTGCCGAAAAGAGTGGCAAATACGGCTTTCGTGTGCTCGTCAGTGCACTACCAATGGAACACGCAGTATACTCACCGTTAGTTACTGTGGCAGCTACAGGACACCCGAGTCTCTCGTTGACAGTCGCCAGGGTCGCAGCGAACGGCACTGCATCTTCGCGCGCGAGCGCCCAGAGGTTGCGGCTAATGCTTATCACGTTGCCGGTGACGCAGAACGCCGTGCTAATGAGCACGATAAACAGCAAGCCAAACGTCCCTGATTGCGACCTGGTCGCCTGTGCGTAGATCGCCGCGAGTGGAAATGCCCCGGGCGAATTGACCACGGCGTCCAGATCGGTGATGGCGTACATTAACGCGATGGCATAACACAACGATGCTGCATTTTTGTGTCAGTTTCTCGCAGCGAAGGCAGAATGTGCGCAATGCTTACTTATACTTCCAAGTAATAATTGCGCGAAGATAGCCTTGGGAAGATCTTTACGCGGGCGAGGAAGCTCCTCGGCGATCTAGAAAGATCGTTAATTGCGTTCGCTGTGAGCACTTCGATGAGGACGAACGTGTGTGATACTATCCGGTGTGCCTATAACGTACGCACCGCTGGAGATTGTCAGCAACGTGTCAATTGCTCGGCAGAGCTGACAAACTTCAGCACACCGGCGAGAAACGCAACGCCGTTCGGCCAGCCAGTGACATTTTCAAAGTCGCTCCAAACGAAGGAATGTAAAGCATGGCGATCTGGAAGCGCCACAAGGACAATGATGGAAACTGGGCATCCGATGCAGACGATCCACAAGCCGACCTTCTGCGCAAACGGCATGAACCGATTGCCAAAAACTGTGGCTGCAGATGAAAGCCAGACGACCAGCAAAAACGTGACGTAGAAGTGCCATGGCTGCTGCACATAATCGGGGTGATAAAGCGCGTACATCTGGACGATGATGTTGGCGGGTATAAAGCTGATGGACGTCCAGCCGATTAGCCAGCCCCAGAATCCCAGATGACCTGCGCAGAACCCAATGAACCGCCCGTAACGCGGTCCAGGGGTGACGCTGGCCCAGTGGTAGACTGAAATAGTTCAAGTGAGCTGTAATGCAGTTGCGTAGGGCGCGTACCGCCTCCAGAAGCAGGTATGGCGCTAGCCATCTCCGCGATGCAAAGACCGAGAATCGTATAGAACCCGCAAGCCACCAGAAATTCGTACAGCAGCCCAGGCGGGCCGCCATTGGCGATGGAAACGACGACCGAGCCGCCAAGCCCCACCCACGCGTTGTCAATTACGAGCGCAGTGGCGCAGATATCCAGCAGGCGGTACTGGCGCGGTAGTTGGTCGCAGTGCCCAGAAGCGTTGACTATTGGCACTGGCGCGACCTCGACGACGCCTGGCTGCTCGTCCTTCTCGAGATCGGATGATCTGGACATGGGCTATGTCAAGAAGTGATCCTGGGCACGTGGATGCTATTATGCCTGACAGCATCTGCGTGAGTAGATGCGGGTGTAGTACGCGCCGGTGGGGCACCGCGCCCGCCGTCGGGTGCCCGAAGCTATAGGAGCCGCGCGCGCTGACGAGGAATAAACCGACTAAGGCCCTGATCACTGGAAGCCACGAAAGGCGGGATAGCGGTGCAAACTTTGCAAGCACCATGCCACAGCAGCTACAGAAGGCGCCGCAGTTGGTCGTGCTGCTGTTCTATGAGCGCGCCTGGAAGCCCTCGGCGCCATTGGTCCAGTCTGGCTACTGTGGGAAAGGTTTTCGAAGCGATGAGTCCCAGTGCTTCGAAGTTTCAACATGGCCGTTCGGGACAAGGGTCGGCACGGCTTTCTCCGCATAGGATCTGCAACTGGAAAGTCAAACGGAGTCAAAGAGATTGAAATATACCTAAGACAACATGTATGATACAAGGTCTGCAAATTTGGTATTGCAAAAAAAATACGGCGGCATTTCTGTTGCAACAACGAACGTTTTCCCGCACTTCTCCGAGCATCGCCTTATACCAAGTGAGAAGCGCACCGCTTTGCGACATCGTATCGCGCAAATGTAAGAAGTACAGCGCTCGAGAACATGAGCACCTGCAACGTAATCAGGATCAATCATGCCGCGAGAGGCGCAGAAATTGGCTCACAGCAGAGAACACAATCGGCCGCCACCACTTATACGTGAGCGGATTATCACCCAGCAACCATCCGTCAATTGGCGAGCCCAGCAAGCCCGAAATGCCCATGAACAAGAACACGATACCCGTGCGAATGCCGATCTCGTGCACGCTCCTGCTGAGCGTGGGTACGACAGCGCCGACGAGCGAGAGCAGCGCGCCGGAGAAGAAGCCGTAGAAGATGGCGATGAGGACGACGGCCGCGACGCTGTGAATTTCGATGCCCAGCATCCCGACGATGACGCAGCCGCAGGCGCCCGCGACGAGGATCGTCACGTTCAGGATGCCGAAGCGGTCCGCTGCGAAGTTGGGGAGGAGACGGCCGGGGATGGAGAATGCGTTGAGGATGGTTAACTGCGTTGGTCGCGTCAGCGTCTCTGAACGGATTCGCACTGTTTGGACTCACAGTGTAGAAAGACAGGTTGGAGTCCACCGCATGGACCGTCGAGTCGATCTGGATGTAAAATATGGGAAAGTAGATCGCGAATGACAGGAGACTAAGACTGCAGTCCTCAGGTAGTCAGCAACTACATTGCCATACGGAACCAAATATCGAGAGACGCACGCAATGAGCCCAACGACATAATCCCGATCCTTAAAGAAATGCACGGGATTAGGGAGCGGAACCTGCACAGCGCGCTTCTTGCGCGGCGGGACGTCCGTGCGCATCAGGGCGTTCCCAGCAATCATCGCGACGGCCACGATGCACGCCGCGACGCGCACAGCGTTCGCAAAGCCGAGCGACGTCGGGCGGAAGAGGTTGTTGAGCATGATGGGAAAGACGATGCCGCCGACGGACGAGCCGGTGAACGCGATACCCACCGCTAGCGCGCGCCGGCGGAGGAAGTGGTGCGAGAGCACGCTCATCGTCGGCTGTTGGACATTTGCTTTAGAATCGACGTCTTTACTGCAGTGGCTAGGCTAGCAGGCACTTCTTACCAAAAATACCAAACCAAGACCCAGGCCGCATGTTACACCTTGGCTGAGGAAGACCTACGTGCGGTGAGATGCGAGTTTCTCAGCTGGAATTTGCTGTTACGGACCTGGTAATAATGCGCAGGGTTCGCAAGCGACAACATGAAGAGTCCGAAGACGTATATTATTGAACCTGTTATCATGAGGTGACTGGAAGGTACACATTGTAAGCATCGTCAACAGTGCAGACTACCTGTAAATCAACTCACTGAAAATATCCTTCATCAAACGCTTTTCCCACGACGAGACCCATCGTGAACATGAGGCAGAGCTGGAGCGAGCCTATCCATGCAATGTCGGACGCCTTCTTGCCAAAATTGAGGACATAATAATCTGCGCGCGAGGCCATGAGCGACTGGGACCGCGCTGGGCGAGTTGTGCCAGATTCGACACGCACCTTCGAAGATCCCAAAAGCAGACACGAGTCCGAAGGTGCCAAACATGACGAGCCATCTGCAGTGTCCATATCAGTTTTAAGTTCATTATTTTCCGGGATCGGCAAAGGTACGTACCCTCCAAGCACCGTCAGCCACGCCTTGCGCCCGCCGTCCGCAAAAACATGGTTGCCGTACGGACTGAGCTGCGTCGCCTTCTCCGGGTCGCCCTTCGCGTCTGGCGGGTACGCATTCGAGTTGTCCGCAGAAACAGGTTCGATGCGGACGTCGTCTGCATCGGTGGACTTGAGGTTGCCGGGCGGCACGAGTTCGCCTGACGCCGTGCGCGAGGAGCGCGCGGTACCCGCCTTGTCGTCGTGCATTGTCTACAGAGGCGCGGGCTCTAGAAAAAGCGTGATTCCTGGCGGCCTGAGTGGAAGTCAGAGACGAGAGGCAGTGGCAGCGGCGCGGCGCAGATTGGGAAGGTCGGCGTTTATAGGACTCTACTCACCACCATTTACTGCCTGTAAAGGGCAAACATCAGGCTTCTCAGACGCCGCATACCCGCAAAAGGCGCTGAATAACCGCTCCCTGCGCCGCCACGAGAAGCGGGAAGCCAGTGAGGAGATGATAACTCAGGTTGAGTTCGGGACGGAGCAAACAGAAAGTCGAAACGAGCGCCGTCCGTCCGAGCTCGCCTGGAGTGCAAGGGTGCATGCACGCATTTGCGCGTGGCTCGGCGGACCTAGTCTACAGCAGCCGCTGCAGTGCTGTAGCGCGCGAGGAGCGACGCGACACCCTCCTGGACTGATGATACTGCACGGCAGCAGAAGGCGCAGGGAGATAGGCGTGATCAACTGCTTGATTTGGAGGCATGATCTCTTTGCGTAGTTGCGGGCGTGCTCTGCACCTGTCGAACAGGACGGGCACCTCGGTCAGATGATGATATCGGGAAGCCAGATCTGTATGCATTAGTCGTTTCCACATCGCCATTTTTCAGTCCCAGGGATAGAGGGCGCAAAAGGAAGAAAGCATCGCCATGGATAGCTGCCGAAAGGTTAAGCATGCAGGCAGACTTCGTAGGCGCGCAAGTCCAGCCAAGCGAGTAGAAGCCAGAGTAGACGTCCGAGGCAGTCGGGACGCGTACGCAGATCCTTCCATCTCTGGAGCTGACGAGACGGGGCCTCGGATTTGTGAATAGCGGACTGATCAAGCTTGCGAAACGAAAAAGAGCGAAGAACTAGAGCAGCAGATCATGGTTGCGCCCCCGCGTAGCAGCCTCGAGTTCGGGAATCGTCTATAGCGTATCAAAGGTCGGTATGAGCACGGGCGCAGGGCTGCCCCGCGGAAGAAAAGCGTGAGAAGCCAAGAGAATTGCGGAGATTGAAAATCGATACTTCCGCCGGTTCCGCTCTGCCCCTCCCCGTCACCGACCCTGTGCTGCGTATCACTTGCGACAACAGCGCCTGAACTATTTCTTCCGCCACGCTATCGCATAACTGCTTTACGGATTCCGCTCTCTATTCTCGTATTCTGTCTTGGCGAGCATTGCCATGACATCACCCGCTTTCGTCCTTCGTTGCTCGCTCTCAATATGGCTATTACACCGCGGCGGGCTCTGCTGAAGTTCCATCGTTCTTCGGACAGTATCTCGCTCAGTCCTTGGCCCAGACAGACCTGTTTCTGGGCTTTACCGCTTCTCCTTCGTCCAAGCGCTCCGGATGGGCTGCGGCAACCGCAATAGTCCGCACATTCATCATATACACAGCCTATATGCCCGGCCCTGATTCAATACGACCGCATGCTCATTTGTGACGCTCATCATTGGCCTGTCTTGCCGTGCGGGAGTCTCAGCGCTGTATGCGTCGCGAGGAACTGTGAAGTTAACTCACACCTTCAATTGCGCTACACTTTCTCGGCGATCAGCAACAAAAGGAATTCTCTATCCAACCGCCTTCCATGTTGTTCTTCGCTCCGCGGCGCAGATAACTCTGAAAAGTGGCTTCTGATTCGTAACCCCGCAGACGCGCGGCTTACCTATCCAACGCTATTGGTCGACGCTACGACACCGATTCCCGCATTTGCTCCCTGTGCTCGTTGGAAGCCTCATCATCATGCTGTGATGCTATGCTGCACTTATTCGCTGTCTCTCTTACCTTTTACCCTCGACAACCTCTCGCAGCCAACACCATATGATTTCTTTCGACTGCGACATTATCCCGAGAAAGCTCATGGTATCCCACCTGACAGGCATAAACGAGTTGGCTTCCGCTGGTCCGCGATTTCAATATCTACGAAACTACAAAAGGCTTCACGACTGGCCGGCACTTGAAGTCTTTGCGTTCACACTCCCTCTGCATGGTGTGCAAAGCTATGCAGTAACAGGGAGCGAGCTTTGAGCTTCAATCCACTCTTGCGCCCTCTCTGACAGTGATATGCTGATGTACGACCTCCCGAACCTCGTTACTCGACGTCACTGCTGCCATTTTCTGACAGTTCTGTTCGACTCTGCGCGCCACACACGTTGTGCATTGCTACCGTAGTCCCCCGGGTAATGAACACTTTTGCGCTATCTCACGAACGACGTCTTCCCTTCCCTTCGGACCTTCACCATCGCTCTCGCAGGCATTGATTACCCCCGGTTTGACATGAATCTTAGCCAAGCTTGCTTGCCGTTGGTGTCCGATGCTGACCACCACGTAGTGAACACTTTGGCCGAATACCTTCTTTTGGCCGCTACAACACTTCCCTTCCCCTAAAATGTCCTCTGAGGGCATCTATGTGTTCAATCCATCCTTTCTATGAAGTTACATGGAAAGGGAAAGAGTTTACTGGTGTCCAACGGACGGTCACATTTACATCCGCTCTTAAGCGCCGTTTCCGACGATGTTTTGTCTACCGCGACCGTCCACCGTGGCATTTCCCACTATAAAACACACAGACCTATGGGGAATAGCATATGGCATTGGGCTCTAACGTCACATTGGCCTAGGATGGCCTTGTAGCGACGGGGAAACAGAAAAAGCAAAAACGTTCACTACGTGGGGGACCGCTCATTACCGGGTGGAGTACGGTACTGGTCTGTCTATCACAGCGCCGGGTGGCACCTTCCCGCCTTCTCGAGGCCGGCTCGACCTTCTACATTGTGACAGGGTGCTACGCGCGTGTTTCCCTGGCCCGCGCATGACGCGCACTGATGATTTTGGCACTGATGCGTCTCCTATGACTTCATCCTGGGCTCCATGCGCTTTGGTCGCCCGCCAGCGATTGGTTTATGCATTGTGCCTGGCGTTTTGCGCTCTGCTTGCCTCCCGGTGCCACCCGTCCTGGAGGACCGAGACCGGGATGACATCACTGTGTTTGGGCACCGTGCGTCACCACGGTATCGGATCTGCACGCCATGCGTTGCCATGCGCGTTGCACGCGAATTGCTCCAGCCAGTGCGCTCGCTGGACTGCCTGGTGCCCAAGTCTAGGCTTCGTAGCTTCACCAGGGGGCTCGGCATACCCATCTTCTCTTGTTATTGCTACATATGAAACTGGCGCGCTTGTGGGACAGGAATACGACGGCAGGGCCGGCGCCGGCGAATCGGCGCTTGAAGATGCAATTGCGCGCCAATTTGGTGGGATGGGTGACGCGATCGAGCTTCGCTCCACGGTGCTGCCGTTTTTGGACTGCCAGAAATCCTAGGATATCCTCGACTCGACGTTTCATGGAGGCCGCAAAGATGCTAGGAGGTCACGGACGACCGCCAGAGGTCCCGGATGGCGCCCGCTGCCGTCTGTGCCGGCGCCGCTTGCCGAAAAGTCCGATGCCGCGAATGCCGTCGATGCCGTCGCCAAGCGTGCGCCTCGCGTCTCTGCTATCTGTGATTCGTTGTGAAGTTTCCGACCAGTTCAGTGGGTGGGACGATGATGGCCGGGGCGGCGTTTAAAACGGTCCGCGGTCTCTCTCGCTTGTCCGTACTCATTCTCCCGTCCGACCCATCAGTCACGCGACATCATGCAAGTCCTGTACGCCGCGCCCGCAGAGTCTCTGCGCCCAGTCTTCGTGTCCACCTAACGATCCTTTCAGCGCACCAGAATCCAGCGTCTTTGGCGCAGAGGAACGACGGGGTGCCCATTCTCCTGATTCGCACGCACTGGGCCTGCCCAACGAGCTTTGGTGCATTATCTGGGAATCCCTCGCTCTCAGCGGCCGACTTTGCGTGTCCCAGGTCTGCAGCCGCTGGCGCAACACTGCGCTAGCGTCTCCGTGCCTGTGGGCGACGCTCGAGTTCGTCTCGCCCGTCCATCCTCCCGGGTGCTTATGCACCGGGTGCCACCCGCCGCACACCGCGGGGAAACCGCCGCCCTCCGCGGTCCCGCACAACGTGGGCCCCGCGCCCGCGGCGGCGCTCAGTCTGACGAGCGTGGCGCTGCTGCGTGCGCTGCTCGGGCGCAGCGCGCACCTCCCGCTGTCGCTGACGCTCGACATCATCTCGGCTCAGGCCGTCGACCTGCGCGCGCTCGGCCTCGCGCTGCAGCCGCACCTCCCGCGCGTGCGCGCGCTGCACATCGTCTCCGCGCACGTGGATGTGCCGGGCCTGCTTCTCGCCTCCTTGGACCGTCTGCCCGTCCTGCGGGTCCTGACGGCAGGTCCCGGTCATCACGCCCCCGCGTACGACGCGAAGGAATACCTCCCCCTCGCGCCCCGCCTCGACCTCCCCGCGCTCGAGGAAATGCATCTCACCGGCGGCCTTTCCTGGCCGCGCGAGCCGGGGCCGATCGCAATCTCCACCATGCACACATTGGCGTTCGCCCCGCTCCGCGCGGGCAGCATCCTCGCGGCGCTTGCGACGTGTCCCAACCTGCGCACGCTCGACATCGACGTGCGGGGCATTGAGGCGTGGGACTGCGGGCCCGAGCTACGTGAGGCGCTGGCGCGCGTGCCGGCGGTGCGGGTATCGGGAATATGGAGCGGCATCGAAGACTTCGTCCTGCGCGCCGTTGGATACGAGGGTCTGAAGCGCGCTGAGCTCGATTACCGCGGTGGATGCCCAATGGCGCGTCCTTCGGCGCACCCCTTCCGCGGCCTCACCAGCCCTCTCCGTCTCTCCCTCACTATGCGCGACGACGGCCGCGCCGTGTGCATCGCTGCAGCCGACACCGCCGGGCGCTCTCGCGAGGTGTTATTCGACAAGGCCAAGCTTGGTACAGCGCCCGGCATGTGGTACTACCTCGCCAATTTCGCCGTCGCAGCGGCGACGGTCGACGCCGCGCTCTGGTCGTACTTCGCGAGCAACTCGCTCGCCGTGCGAGCCATTCCCGAGCTCGCTATCACTCTCGCCGACCCGCCGAGCTACTCACCGTCGGGCTCACCGCCTTCCAGCGCGGCGCCCTGCGCAGGCTGCGCATCGACGCGCCCGGCCAGCGGCTATCCGCCGCGGCAATCGCGTCCCTCCTTCGCTCGCTGGGCACGGAGAGACGCTTGCAGACTCTCAGCCTCGTCAGCGTGGGCGGGTCGACGATCTCAAGATGCTCTCGCGCCTCGTTGATACCATAGAATGTTGATATCCATACATCCTGTTTACTTGTATATTAGTATTCATTTGTACAACTGCGCGAATTTTTATTACTTGACCCGCCAGCATTACTCTGTGTGAGAGATCTCAACGTACGATTCCGACTCTGTCTGTTCTCGGCTATGTACAATACTCTGGACGTGAAATCAGATTCGAGTGTCCACAGGGGTTTGATCTAGTCCGCGATCTCCCAGGAGCCCTCGTCGAAGAACTCCCAGAGCTCGTTGCGTTTCCCTACGATACCGTGGTGTACGAGAGGCTTCCACGCGCTCCGAGTCGCAACGTTGACACGGATTTGAGCTTCATCCGTCCCATCGTCGATGATACTTCTGAAAGAGCTGCGACGGCCGTATAGATCGTATACATCGTGACCTATTGTGGTGTAAGGCTGGTCCCACGCTGGAGCGGGCAACTCTGCTCCACGACTGGCTGGCAACTCTGCTCCCAGACTGTACAATCCGCACAGCAACCGACGCCGGTCGACTGGGCGTAACCTTGCGTCGCGCTTCCAGTTGTAGCCAGCTCCTAGGCGTAGGATGTAGAAGTAGACATGTGGGAGGACGTAGTCGTCATCGCGGGCGATGTCTAGCGCACTGATGGGGTCCACCGACAACGGACCACGTCGATCGGGGTGCAGCGCGTCGCAGACGACGTCCCTACAGTCGGCCACGAACCCCGACTGCTCGGGAGCTTGTAACCGACTGGCAAGTTGCAGTAAGAGCTTCGCAACCTTGACGTCCACTTCAAAGCCTCGCGTAGTTTGACAAAGCATATTCAGCGCTTCGTCGGCTGCCCAGACAGTGACCTCGCTGGCCTCAAAGCGGTGTGCGACGATGGCAATGCTCAGCAGTCGAGCACACTTCTTGCAGCTAGGAGGTTGGGCAAAGAATCTCTGCGAGGAGCACGGGCTGAAATGAACGTCAGTTTGAGCAATCGTGATCGACGCAATCACGAACTCCGCATGGATGTACCACATGTAATCTTTGAATAGATCGGGATCGATATCGGAGCAGTCGATTGTCTCAGCGGGCTGCGAGGTCGGGAGGGGTGCCTGGTTATTGATTACGATATGAGATTATTATCACAGTCCTGATATAGGTCTTACCTGGGGCAAGCTGAGCATTGTCTTGAACTGGGCGGAGCGCATCAGACGGCCACTGGGGACCTGGAGGTTGAGTATCAGTCAGGTCCTTTCGGTGACGGGTCTGACCATCAGAGCGGCGTCACCTACCCGATAAATATCGTTTCCGACTTTGAGCTGAACGATTTGCTCCTGATAGTCGTTTCTGAGCCGAATGACTTCAATCTGCTCTTCGGTTTCGGAAAGGGTGCCTGTGTCCTCTATGTCCGCCTCTTTGCTCATGATGGTAGAGATGGAGGAACGCTCAAATCGTGTTTGCCTCGAGGCGATCCCTACGCGTCATGGCCCGCGGGCTCAATGAGCGACTTCTGCGTCAACCCCTCTCGCGGTCGAAGCAAAATTTACATAATATCAGACCAGCGCTAGTGCCTGGCCCGTCGAGAGCCACAGCATCACCAAGAAATGCGGCGTCCGTCTGGTTGCACAGGCGACTAGTCAGTGTGCTAGGATATTTTGGCGTACTTGGCCAAATTCTCTGATTTCAGTAACGAGAACTGTAAGAACGTACGATGTTGAAATACACTCTTCCTGACACTCGGTTACAAAGTCGCAGGTCAATCGGACTATCCGGCATGGGATGAATTTCAGTCTGAAATTCTCCACGGGCGGTCGTCGAAGTGAGCTGAGAGCTGGTTCCGTTGGCTTGCAATATCGGGGTGAACGAGGGGTTGCCACCCGGAGGCAATCGGGATCATCGGTGAAACGACAGGGTACGCACTGGGAAGTATCACGTAGGGACGACTTGCTACGCTATGGACGCCGTGCGACTGAACCATTGGTGTGGCAAAATGGACTCTCGGAGCAGTCGGCAAATCCGCGCCCAGGCTGTACAAGCCGCACAGCAACCGCCGGCGGTCAATTGGGAGCAGCCGTTCATCGTCCTTCCAGTTGTAACTTCTCCCCTTGCGCAGGATGTAGAAGTAGACATGCGAAAGGACGTAGTCGTCATCACGTGCAATGATCAGTGCGCTGATGGGGTCCTCTGACAACGGACCAGCTCGATCCGGATGCAGCGCGTCGCAGACGACGTCCTTGCAGCCAGTCACGACATCGGACTGCTCCGGTGCCTGTAACCGGCTGGCGAGCTCGAGCAGAAGTTTCGCAACCGTGACGTCCACTTGGAAAGCTCGCGTAGTTTCGCAGAGCATAGTGAGCGTTTCTTTAGATGCCCAACCGGAGACCTCGCTGGCCTGGAAACGATGCGCGACGATGGCAATGCCCAGAAGCCGAGAGCATTTTTCGCAGCTGGGAGGTTGCGCGAAAAATCTTTGAGACGACACTGGGCTGAAAGCAACATCAGTCCCTGCAGTCGCCCAGGAAATTGCACGGACTCTGCATGGATGTACCACATATAGTCTTTGAATGTATTTGGATCCAAATCCGAGCAATCTATCGGCTCAACCGGCTGCGAGACGGAGGCGGATGTCTAGAAATCGCTCATGAGATCATATGAATCAAGATAAAGCTGACCACCGACCGACCTGGGGTAGGGTCAACACCTCCTTGAACAGATCAGAGCGCAGCATCAGGCGTCCACTGGAAACCTTGCGATTGACTATTAGCACGAGCCCCTTCTGCCAGCGATGAGTGACATACCCGATAAATCTCATTTCCAACTTTCAGATGAACCATCTGCTCCTCGTAGCTGCATTGACGAAGGACTTCAATCAGCGCATCGGTGTCCGAAGCGACTGTATCTTCTGCTGGTAAGTCTGCCATTCTGATAGCGACGGGGAAACAACAACCGGTGCAGGACCCGGGCCGCAAGCTCAGCTAGTACGGCGGCAATGAGCTCCTTCCGTGAGTTGCATCACTTGTCTCCGCTATGCGTGCATTGCGAATTCTCGCAGACGGCGCTAAGCAATGTTCGAACAACGAGCCGCAGCAGGTAAGCAAGTTCCTCGGTTCATCTGTAACGTTTCTTACTGACTCGGAGCCGGAAAGAATGACAACGCTGCTGCTACATCGTCTAGGAAGTTCGATTTGTGGTCATATCAGCGTGCAGGCACACTATAGGGGTGCCCAGTTGCGCGGACGGATATCGTTGTATTATATACAACGCCGAAACATCTGTAAAACTGTTTCACTCGGGAGCGGCCGGCCGGTCGCCTCCGTTCCGAGATCACCGGGAGCTCGCGAAACCGTTCGGGAGCGACTGGGAACAAACCGCACGCCCACCCACTCGTTCCAATACCGGTGGGGAATGTGGGTTTGCCGCATCTGATAGCATGCAGCAGATGTAAGTTCCATTTCTTTTTATTTCGCCCCAGCAACCTTGGAATGGTATCTGGTGTCAACTCGGTGTGCATGGTCTTGATATATTGATACTTGGGCACTTGCAAGAGTAAAGAATGCTGCAGTTCACTACACCTTGTGCTAAATATTATCAGGGCAATGGGATGAACTGCTATTTGGCCATTCAGATTAGCAGACATGTTGACACAGTCCGGTAATGTAAATGTTGAGATATATGTATAAGCCGATATATTACTGTTCGGCTTTGACGGTACTCGGGGGTGACGAGATGAGTCGGAGATCGACCGACGGGGTGGTTGGGATCACGCGGAGTCCGAAAGACTCAACCAGCTTCGTCCTTTTTCCCCAAGTCCCCGCAAGTCCCCGCCTTCCGCCGCTGCCTCGTCGTCGCTCTAGCGCGCTTTGTACCGGCTTGCTGCGTGTACAGGATGCCTTTACCGGCTGCTCTGTACGCTTGCTTGCTCCGAACGCCACTGGCATTCGGCAATGCGTACGCCAGACTTCGTCAGTCGCGTGCAATCACTTCATGCTGGGCCGCTGTCCTGCTGTGACTACCTCGTTGCCTGTCTCCCGGTATATCCTTGTGATGCCTGGCGATGGGAACATCGTTGTAGTCATGCGTCGTGGCCGTCTCCACCGACTGTACCATCTCTGGTATATCGATATCTAGGTGTGCATGTTGTCTGCACTGTGCCGCTCCTGCTCATCTACTCCAGCTGTCGCTCTGTCCCTTCGCTCCTGCATCTGTGTATCTCCGGCTTGACACGCTTGTGAGTGCCGCACTCTGCATTTTTTTGGTCCCTCGCAAGCGACTCAGCATCTGCAACTCTGCCTTCAGACTTTTCGGGCCGCTCGGCAGCCGCGTTCCCTAGGCCGAGAGCAATAGCGCAAGCACCTGGCCTTGCGCTCGACTCAGGCTCGCAGCGCGCGGCCGATCGTGCTTGAAGTCAGTGTTCATATTGCTGCCTTGCTTTCAGTGTCGTGTAGTTAGATTGCTGCTCCAATACACCTCGTTACTTCACCATTTTTACCGTTGTTCTCGGCAAAGTAAACAGGAAGAAATGAGAAATGACCGGGCTCCGTTATATTCCCATATGCTTTGAGATGTTCCCCAGGCTCCCTCGTCGCTCCTGACCGCTCCCAGAGCGTTGCGGAACAGCATCGGCAGATTGCCTGATGCTCCTGATTCCGAGGAATGGGGAGGGTCGCTCCCCGGCTCCGGCCGTTCCGGAGCGCGGAGAGCGTTCCGGAACGACGGAGGTTTTTACCGATGAACCACGATCAGCAATCCCCGACCACAAAGCAAATCGGGAACAAGACCTAACCACAGATACCACCAACAATGCATGCCGCGCTTTCATAAAAGCCGATGACCAGGGCGCGTATGGCAACGAACGCTCAACACAGATGACGAACGCAGCGGCGAGACCAGGCAGCGCTCACACAGCGCACATGCTACTGCCGTCTTTGCGCCCGACGAGTCTAACGATGGACACAGAGCCTGAGCCTCAGAGACTAGGCAGCACGCACACCACATGCATTTTTATTCCTTGCCTCGACAACCCTCAGGCGCGGCGACCACCGCAAAAGGATCGCTCGCTGGACGCCATCACCGCGCGCATGGTCTCGCGCGACTTCCTGCACGCGCGCCAGCTGCCTAAGCGATGGCGCGGGGTCAAGAGTTCACGCACACGCACGACGGGCATACCACCAGGGGTGTTGGAGATACCGGCGAGGTTGCGAGCATGTCTTGCAATTGCGAGATTGCTCGAGTGTCTGGCGGTGGTCACGTATTTGGTGCGCACTTGGCGGTCGTGCGTTGCTGGCTTCGTGAATGACTCATGCGAATCTGCGATAGAATCTGCAGAGCCAGCAACCACCCTCTGTGCAGAGATCGACTCGCAAACGCGTCAGGTTTGATGATACCGCGGGACAGGGCCAGTGACGCGGGAGGGGCACAGAGCAGCGCAGATTGGAATTATAGACTGTGGATTCAATCACTGTACTTATCAACGAACGGACGCACTTCGATTCAGAGAGCTGTGAATAAAGCGAGCGAAGCGCAGAGCAACACGGAAGTCCACTGCAGCGTCACGAGTCTGGATGCCTGAGAAACGGGAACGAAGAAACCAGGTGCCATGGGAGGGGACGGCGCGACCGTCGGTTCCGCACTTGGCGCAGGCATGACCATAGGACTGCGCAGGGCACTGTCAGACTCCATCTACGACACAGGAAGCCAGAAGGATAACTGCGTACTATGTTTGCATATTTGTCGCACCTCCCGCGCCGCTCATTATGATACCGTCAGATGGCACGGGCGCGGGAGACGGTGCAGAGACTGCCGTCTGCTCGGGCATTTGCGACGTGTAGGTTTTGTCGGGCGTAAACGGGAAGAACGCGATGGGCGACTGGGCCTGCGGCTGCGCCTCGGGGCGAGTTGGCGGCGGCGTGATGCAGGTGAAATCCGCATTCGCTCCCGCCGCCGCCTTTGAGGCGAGCTTGATGCTGACTGCCGTGATTGTGTAGAAGCTCTGCAATATGGACGTCAGACTGCAGAAAGTTGTTCAAGTGGCGGGTGAACCGCACGGCGCCTTGAAACACGGAGGACTCGTAAAATGTCAACTGTAAGAACGATGAGCACTCGTGGCGGTTGCGAAGTGCAGAACAACTCACGTTGTAGTACCCGGCAGGAAGGCATTGTGGAATCTGGAAGTCCAGATGTTTGACTGTAGAACCAGGCTCGCTATCGAGCAGACCAGCATCGTGGGACACTGTAACGTTGATACCAACGTCTGCAGAGACAAAATAGATGTCGA
Source organism: Auricularia heimuer (assembly GCA_002287115.1). Classification (NCBI taxonomy): domain Eukaryota; kingdom Fungi; phylum Basidiomycota; class Agaricomycetes; order Auriculariales; family Auriculariaceae; genus Auricularia; species Auricularia heimuer. Next base: position 75,696 of record NEKD01000056.1, on the reverse strand, counting down.
GTGAAACAAAACGCGAGTTCCCGGCCAAGTCGATCTTGCCATTGCCCGATACCTAAAAGAGGTGCACGCTCAGCAACGGTGGAATGTCAGAGAGCTGTCTAACGCACGTCGATAGCTATTGGCATATTGCCTCCAGCATTGTGTTGACTGAGTCATGTAGCAGCACAGTTAGGCGCGACAGCAGTCTGCGGTGCACATAGTGGCGCACCTGTTCGGAGCTGGCGCGTCAATGATCGATAGGCCCTGCGTGAATTGCTGCCCATTGATGAGCTGGGCGACCTGGCCGCGTGCAGGCGCGCAGAATGCGAATAATAAGGCGAAGACAACACAGAGCAGACGCCAGCGTCCGCGGTCGAGTACCATGGCCAGCCCTGAGCGCTGAGAACAGAGCAGAGGGGTACGGTGCGGGATTTGAATTGGCGCCGTGCAGGACGCACAAACGCCGAGCGCGCCGAGGGGCGCGTTGACAACCGGTTGTTGCGATCGACAGGAACCGTTCCGGGACCGGGCGATCATTTATCAGGCACGATACTTACCTTTGCATCCCAACTTCCATGATACTCACGGTCTTCAACCTTGAGTACTCATGTATCTCATGATGTCAACGAAAGCCTACTTTTTTGCTGGAATTTACGACGGCCCGCGCGGAAAGGGAATATACAATTTCGAAGCAATGCTCATCCAATTGACCCTGGGCGGATGGTCCTGCGAGCATCGCTCCCATCCGGATGCTCTGCAGAATAAAGGGACAGTTTACTGTCCTCCAAGACCTCAAGCACCACTGCTACCAGCATCGGTGCCTTCGACTGGCGAGGTGGGCCCAAAGTCCAACTCCATCCCTGGGACCCACCACACCCCGAAGCTGCGAGCCTCAATCCTGGGAAAGCCCACCCCATCCCATAGTCCCCGGCGCAATCCCACTCCCCGCACGCGTCGGGGCCGGCTCCCACCACACGAGCCTGACGCGCCCGCGCATTTCAAATGCACCCGCCTTCCATTCGTCCGTGCCGACTTCCTCAGGCTTGTCTGCGGGGCCCGCGGGAAGGGGCGGAAGGGCGAGCGCGCCGGCGCCGGCGCCCAGCCAGCGCGTCGAGAACGGCAGCGCGGGGACAAAGCGCTGCGGCGTGGCGACGGCGGCGAAGAACGGCGCTTGGAACTGCGGTCCGTCGCCTCCGAGGTCAAACACTTCAATCAGGGTGCTGTTGCCGAGCGGAGTAAAGCTAAATCGGGCGAGGTGTTTGGGGATGTTCCAGTTCCTACGGGTTAGTATGCGAATATTGTACTGGATGCGATGGAGGAATGGATTGCGCACCGTGGTACGCCGGGGCAGGGCTAGAAACGTAGATGCGGGTGACGCGCGCCGCTCTACCGCCAGACGGCGTCGGAAAGTCTCCCGGGATGTAGATCAGCTCATTATACGGACCTGCAGATGGGAAAAGTCGGAAAAAAGAGTGCGAATAAGGTGAAACAGGCGCACCGACGGGAGTCTGCGTGTAGCGAACAATCCACACGATCCCGCGCCCGCCCAGGAATTCATTGCTTTTGGCATGAGGATCATCGTCCTTCGGCTGTTCAAGAGGGCATATGCCCCGGGCGGGAGCGTCGTCGTGGGCTTTAGGAGCATCCAATACGCCTCGCCTTCGAGGTGCCATGGACCAGGAAGGTCCGGGAAAGGAGGAACCGAAGACATGTTGCGGGGAGACGAAGCGCACTCCGGTCACTATCGAGCCCATTTGAAGGGGGGATATGCTGTCAAAGGATTGGAAGAAGGATGTCATATACGGCAGTTTACCTTAGTTGCTGGCGCTGTTGGACAATCTGTTTCGCAGGTCTTTAGTTACGAAATGTCACTATATGCCACAGAGTTTGATTAGCGCCGCGACGGAGAGTTTCCTTTATTTGCGTACCAAGCAGTCGCAACAGGAAAGAAATAAAGCTCGCGGCGGTTCGGTTCGCTTGTTAAAGCTGACATTTCTGTTAATCGGCCCCGTAGCTTGATGAAAATGGTTTATAGCAGTTTGCGCTGGTCGTGACGTCTCGAAGCTAAAAAGTCGACTGAACTGCAATCATAGATAAGCTTACAGTAACACATCGCAGAAGTTGTAAGCCTGACTCACGCAACGCCTGTCAAGCTTGGGCTACGACCTTTGTTGACAGGAGAGCAACTCCTCGTGAGGATTCGGGATAGAAGTGCCGTCGCTAAGGCATATGGATCGCGAACTGGTGTTGCATGCGCCAGTGCGAGAGTTTCTGCTGACTTGGTCGCGAGCGAAAGTCAACGATAAAGAAATCTATAACCTGAGTGCGTTGCTCACAGTGCAGCATTGCCTATGTGAAAGACAGGTCGAGCAGCTCGAAGGTCGAGGGACGGCGCGGATTGGGCGCGGACCACATCGTGGTTGCAAAATACTGCCGTGTTCGGCGTTTATTCGGCGTGGTGGTCCGAACTCGGCAAGGGCCGCAAGCACCCGCCACACTCTAACTTCCTCCCGTCGTTGCGCACGAAGCTCGATGTCGAACATGCTAGACGTTCCAAACGATCGGAACCCCAAGAACGCGAAGGACGAAGAAACGGGGACGTCCGATTACTGCTATGAAGACTTTCCCGTTGAACTGCACGTTGGAGGCGAATTTTTCAAGGCAAGTTGGGTGTTGACTTGCCTCTGTGCTGCAGCTACAGCTTATGCATCCTAGATATCGAGCAGCCGGCTGTCGCTGTCTTCCCCCGTGTTCAAGCAGATGTTTACTCTGCCTCAGGTGCACACCTCGCCCCAGATTCGCCTTTGTTTCACTCATTCGCGTATTCAGCCCGGTGGCACGATTGAACCCATTGTTCTCCATAACGATGTTGAAGAATTTAAGGAATATCTTTGGTACATTCATGCTGAGTACGTCCTCAGAACAAATGATAGCATCACCGGCGTCCCTAATGTCGGGTACTGTATTATTACAGGCCTTTCGAGGCGAAGGATTTCATCGACTCCTCCCCTTCTGCGGCCAAATGCTCGCGGCTCCTCGGTATTGCCAACACTGCACACATGTATGGCGCAGAGAAAGTCGCATCACGCGCAATGAACATGGCACTGGACATGTTGATGGTCCCCTGGGGGAAGCGCTCATTCTATATCGACAAAGACATCGCGCGCCGTCTCCTACGCGGACCAATTGCGCGCTCTTTTCTGTCCACCCAGCGCTCCATTGACGTGCTGTGCGATGCGATGTTTCCAAGCGGCGGCCTGGCAGGCGACCTCGAGACGGATCCCATATCGTTGCTCAAGCTCGCCAAGGAGTTCAAGAACAAAGCAGTTTTAGCGCATGCGTATTTCTACGTCCTGGAGAAGGGCGATTCGTACTGGCAGACCGACACCCGGCTGGATGCGGAGGACAGACGCCGGTTACTGTGCGGCTCGCATGCCCTCTACAAGCTTCACAAGGAAAACGCATGCGGGCGCCAGGATACCCGAGCTGCACAGATAACATATTTTGGATGGTCGGACGTCAGGCTGCACAAGTCGATAAAACCCATTCGCTCGCAATTGTGGGATCTTTTCGATGCTGAGCCTTGGAACCTTGTGTCATAGGTACATCAGGCGCGAAAAGGAAGCGTCACATCCGTTTCCGTTGCTGGGAGCTGTTCGATAGCGTTCCATGGAATATGTATTGTATCTTGGGTATGCAATCAATGCGTCAAGTGTTTGAGTACAGAAATGAAAATCAGATAATGCGCAATTAACAGGCAATCAGCGTCTTGCCATGCACTCAAGAATCTTCTCCACGGACGTCACTAGCACCCTCGACAGGCATCGGCGCGCCGAACTCCAAGCAGGCCCCAGGCGTAAACCACACTCCAAACCCGCGAACATCGATCAGCGGAAACCCAACGCCATCGGCATAACCGCCCGGCGGGATACGACCGCCTTCACGGGCCGGCGCAGGCTCCCACCACACCAGCTTGGCCCTGCCATGCAGCTCATAGTCGACCGCGCGCCACTCCGCGGTGCCCGCCTCCTCTGGTCGATCGGAAGGGCCCGCGGGCAGGGGCGGGTGCGAAAGCGCCGCGGCTCCCAGCCAGCGCGTGCTGAACGACAGCGCGGGGACGTAGCGCTGCGGCGTCGCGATGGCGGCGAAGAACGGCTGGTGGGACTGCGGCCCATCCGTGTAGTAGTCGGATACCTCAATGAGCATGCGATTGTTTGCGCATGGCTTGAAGGTGAACTTGGCGAGGTGCTTGGGAATGTTCCAGATGGACCTTCCTTGCAATTGGCAGGCGATGCACCTCAGAAACGAGTCCTTAGTCAGGAGAAATGGAAGCGCGTACCGTTATACACCGATTCCGGGGTTGAGACGTACATGAGCGTAACGCGCGGTGCCCTGCCACCCGACGGCGTCTGAAATTCGCCAGGCAGGTAAATCAGCTCATCGTATGGACCTTCGAACGATTATAAGCAATAGGCGCATTATTCTCAAGCCGCGCTCACCGACTGGACTGCTGCTGTAGCGTATAATCCACACCAGCCCAAGCCCCCGGAGAAATTTGTTGGTCTTGTCGAGCAGGGCGTCGCCCTTGGGTTGCTCGAGCGGGTTATACGAACCAGGCGGAAGTGTGGTAAGCGGCTTCAGTATCATCCAATATGCCTCGCCTTCGAGGTGCCATGAACCAGGAACGATTGGGAACGGCGGAACATGCGACATGGCCCTTTAGGTTAGTTAGCGGTGAGGACCAAGCGATTCCGCACTCCCGAGATTGCATCCTTTTCACTGGCAGAGCTGCGTCAGCGCTCGAAGATCAGGGCACCTATGTGACACGCATTAGAGCTTCAGCGCCACGCCTTCAAGGCCCGCAGTCGATTGGACGCCCTGCGATTCGAAATTAATCGCTAATACGTCGTAGTCAGGGTTTGTGGCTTCGGGAATTAAGGCGCTAACCTGCAGTGTTGCCTGTACTCCCATATTCCGGCGCTGAAGTACGGGTCGTCGACAGTTGCGCCGTTCAGAAGCAGGATAGCAGGGTGTTCGAAAGGAGGGCCAATTCAAGCAGCGGCGTCGGCAGTATGATGTCCAAATGTCAAAGGCCAAGGATTTGCAGGAGGGCTCGAAAGAAATCCATAATCCGGCGAGAAGATAGCACGTGGAGTGCCTCGCAATCGTTCACAAGTCAAAAAGAGTGCCTGCAGCGGCGCGCCTTGCTATCAGCCAAGGGTCATGACTTCAAGAAGCTTCAGGGCACAGAAGCAATTAATGCCATTGCCCAAAGCCCCGGGGCCGGCGACAAAATGTTGTCGGGGATGCTGCCGACGTGGCACGATGCCAAGGTGTGTCATCGGCCTACCCCGAAGCATGACGGAGCTTTCACCTGAGAGTCAGATGTCAACGATGAATTTGTACAGTATTCTGAGTGGATGCAGATTTTCGTGTTACAAAAAATGAGATAGGTTCTTAACTAAGCTTCTCAGTGCACCCGCAAGTGCGTCCGTCGGTAACTGTATGTCACCGTGGTTGCCTCAAGGCGCGTGCGCTTCTTGCCATCGTATACTCCTCTCGACATGGTGAAACGAGCTCGCAAGCGCAAGGATTCGAGCAGCGGGACCGTCCTTGCTCCTGGAATCGAAGTGATCGCAACGAAAACATTCAACTGCTACGATAACGACTTTGTCGTTGAGGTTCACGTTGGAGAAGAAGTGTTCAAGGTATGACAATGCATTATCGCTGTGTGGACTATCATTGACAGCTGGATAGGTGGCGAGCAGTCGACTCAGACTTCACTCGCCAGTGTTCGAGGAAATTTTTTCTCTGCCCCACGTATGCCTCCAGCTTCACAAGCGTTCGCCGGTCGCTGTTGACCATGAGCTGCTATGAAGCCCGATGGGATTAAGTCCGTCACACTTCACAGTGAGGTCGACGAATTTAAAGATTACCTGTGGTTTCTTCACGCCGAGTACGCTCTCCTGGGAAGAGGGCAAAAGTACCTTGATAACGCTTGCCCTCCCACAGTCCGTTCATCGCAAAAGACTTCTTCGAATCTGCTCCCTCAGCGGACAAATGCACGCGACTTCTCGGGATCGCAAACGTAGCACACATGTACGATGCGCACGAGCCTGCGCAGCGTGCCGTGAACGAGGCCATGAAGATGCTCATGGCATCGGAAAGGCCATTCCACGTTGACGGGGCATTGCACGGCGCATCCTGAGCTTCGCGAATCGCATTTACGGCGACCCGGCCTACCAGTCCGCCGACATCCTGAATTGCCTATTTGATCAGATGTGCGACGTTGTCTGCGACGCAATGTACCCACACGGCGAGTGGACGAGCCGGGGGCCTCTTGCGACCGACCCATCGTCGCGGTGAAGCTTGCGCAGCAGGCGGAAATTAAAGACGTGCTAGCCCACGCCTACTTCTACGTCCTGCGCAAGGGAGATGCATATTGGCAGCACGACAAACGCCTCGACGCCGTCGACTGCAAGCGGATTCTCTGTGGATCGCATACTCTCTACAGCCCATTCCGTGCGCCGCGCCCCCTTCGCCCGGACCCGTCCGGTTTGGATGGGATGACACGAAGGTCCACGCCGACATCGCTGGTCGTCGCGATAGCTTGTGGGGATACTTCGATTGCGATCCATGGAACCTGAACCAAGAGTAACGGCTTTAGTAGCATGCTGAGATAGAGATTGTACGCACCGTTAGCTATGACGCAAATCTGTTTCTACTGTGTGGAAGAGCGATTGAATTGAGCTTAACCGCGCATCGAAGGTTTGCGTGGATGCAATTAGGATTCACGGCTCAACGTGCGTTCCCGACGCAGTTGTAGGATTATCGGTACATATCTGCGTACATAATTTAGTTGTACAGCACTTCCTCCTTCTTCCGCGCTTCAGACCGCTTCCGCATAGTCTAACCGTTTGCGCGATAGCTCGATGGACGAGCCGGCCGGCGCGCCACGCTCCCCATCGGACTTGACGTCCTGTGTCCGCACGACCAGGATACCCGACTGCGGCGGCATCGTGCGCCGCACAGTATTGCTGGTCCACGTACTATAAATTGTGATGAGACCTCCATCCATAGGACGGCCGGATGTTCCGGTAATAACGAACGACGCACTCGGTGACGCGGATCTCTTCTTGCGCCCGCCCGTAGAAATCGATCAGGCTGCGGTACATTCGCGTCGTGCAGACCACCAAGACGACGACTACAGCGAGCCAGCCAGCCAATCAGTTAGTCAGTACACGTCCGACGCGTCTGTTGCACGGAATACCTGACGGGACCTGCAGCATCTGGAAGGTGCGACATTGAGCGCGAGGTGGACTGGGACGTGATACGGCCTCGTTGACTCACCTCGTTCATGAAATCTAGCCATCGCAGAATATCTGTGAGCGTCACGCTCGCAAGGAAGATGTATCGTGCCGACCATTCAAGTTTAAAATTAACAACGCCTGAAATATTTTAGTTTCAAACCACGAGAGCACAAACGACGCGTACCGCAGGGACCGTGTAAGCTGAGACGACGACCATGAAGTACGTCGCGCCCTGGCAGCGTCACATTCGGAAGTTAGCCAGTGGCTGCCGCATCAGATTCGTATTGGGTAGGGGCGCACCTGAGCCATAAGCAGGCCCCAAAGGCCCGCACCGCGCACGCTGAGGAGATAGAAGAACACGACCAGAAGGCACGAGATATCAAAGCCGAAGGATATGAAGTAGTTGAGCCGCGATACAACCGAGTTCGTGACGCCGCACATCAACAGCTCTGGGAAGTAGACCGCCTTGATCTGAGCCAACGATGATGATAAGTTAAGCATCGCGCGCGTCAGTTGCCACGTACCCGCACAGTCGCTGCAGGAGCAGATCATCATCGGCACGTTCAGATTGACATCGCCAGCGATCTTCTTACCATTGACAAGCGCCGCGATCTGGACAAGATAAAATATTCCTGCGGCACCGGTCTTAGAAGCGAATGGGAGCGCGAGGAAACGGACGACTGACCGAGAAATCCAATCACAGCCTTGTTCTGGCCTGATATTGCGATGCTAGAACGGCAGCGTCGTCAGTATTGCGGAAACTCCGAGCATCCGATGATGGGTGGCGTACACCCGGAGGAACAAGAGCAGCGAGCCTAGCGCGACACAGATATGCGCGAGCGCCTTCGCGCCTTGTCAGACTCAGAGCGTCTCTCATCGAATAATACCAAGTACTCACATACACCGCATGGTACCAAGCCTAGACGGGCACGTTAAGCGGAGCGTTGGGACACCACAAGGCCTGCGTCTGCAACGCACCTTGCAGTCGATGGGCGTGAACGCAAGGCTAGTTCTGAACGCCAGTATGCCGGACATCCCAATCAGGTACCGCGTGCCAAAGTACGCCTGCGAGTCCGAGTCACGAATGGCATTAAAGAGACGGCGAAGTCGAGACGCACAATTTGCGGCCACCGGAAAGGGTGCTTCCCCGTATATGGTCCCAGTCGAAGCGAATGGACAGACAGAACTCCCAGCTGCACGCACGGCGCGTGAGTTACCTGCGCGCTAAAGAGCGTCCAGCTCACATGTACCACCCGCCGCACAGGTCCTGGATAAATACGGCCATCCCTGTTACACCACGCGTCTTTCAGTGCCGGGCTAACGCGGCGTGGCGAGGATTCAGAACGCACGAGCACATCGGGCGATAACGACGGGGTCGTGCCAGTTGACCATGGCGCGGTGGATGGTCGATGGTCGAAGGTGGTACGCGGCCAGAGGCACGCACAGATCCGCGAGACAGGATACTTTTCAGGCAAGATTCGGTATCGTCATCTCGTGCAAGGCGAAGCAATGGGATCCGGTGCCGAAGGATCATCTCGTGATAACAGGAGGATTGCTAAGCGTTCTCCGCGATCCACTGTACCTGAGGACCGCCATGCTCTACATTCAGCTGCAGGAGGTTTGGTGGGTGGTACGCACCACCCAGCGCGCATAGGCAAGCAAGCAGGCCGCACCAGCGCGATCATGGCGAGCCCTTCCTCGTCGATGTCATAGTCAGCATCGCAGCACCGACCGCAGCAATCTTGATGAGCCCTCGACACTGACAGATGATCATGCCTGACGGGACGCGGGAAGATCATTCCGAGAATTCGAAGTATCCCGACGGAGCCAGGGGTCACGTTCCTGTCTTTCTCTTGCACCATGTCGTCGCCGCCGCAGCCGCCGCAGTTCCCAGATGCCCCGGCACCATGGCACCTGGAGGGCGAGACGTACTGGATGCTGCTGAAGCCCTTGAAATCCGTCCCGCCCGCCGCCTACGCGCCCGGCGAGGGCGGCCCGACGCGAAAGTTCCTCGGCGGGCTGGGGACCGTGTGGATCGTGCGGTATACGGCGAGCCCCGTGGGTGCGTTCGTCTGGTTTTACAGAACGCGGATGGTGGATTTACTGCGTCGCGCAGGGCCGTACGATGAGCTGATATACGTGCCGGGCGAGTTCGAGACGCCCTCCGGCGGCAGGGCGAACAGCATCACGCGCATCTACGTCTCGAGCGCCGCGTCGGTGTACAACGGTCCGTCCGCGCCCCCCGCTACAGTCAGTAAAACCAACGGCTAACATCAGCCGCCCGCAATCAAAGGACGGAAAAACTGGAACGTACCCAAGCACCTCGCCAAATTCCGCTTCACGCCTCTCGGTTCAACGAACAGGACGCACATCGAAGTATTCGATTACTACGCAGGGGACGACGCGCCGTTCTTCGCCGCCATCGCGACGCCGCAGCGTTTTCTGCCCGCAGTGCCGTTCACGACGCGCTGGCTGCGCGTGCCGCCCAGCCCGCACCCGCCGCTGCCGCCAGGGCCGGCGGACCGTCCCGAGGAGGTCGGCACGACGGAGTGGAAGGCCGTCGAGCTGGACACCCGGGGCTGATCAAGCTCGTGTGGTGGGAGCCGGCGCCGCCGCCTGGCGAGGGTGCGAAAGCCATCATCGCGCCCGGCGAGTACACGGACGGCGTTAGGTTCCCGCGCTTGGATATCCGGTCGTTTGGGATATGGTTTACGCCTGGCATGACGGTCGATTTCGGCCTGCCGCTGGCGGTTGCTGGCACCGGCGCTTAGACGGTTTTGGTGTCGTTTGTTGTAACTTATAAAGAGTACCTGTCCGGCCAGTGCAGGCGACTAAGTTCTGTTGAGCATTTTGGAGAAGAAACGAGCCTTTCCGAACGGGTGCGCGACGCGAAGCACGTGTTCGGACTTGGAGCAAGAAGAAAATGTGATCGTTTCAACTCCGACTGACGCGACATCTCCGCCCAGATCTGTCGCTCTCAGAGTAACTTCCGCAATCCCGGACAACCGCATCTTTACCCTGCATTATTCACCTATCCGACATTCAAATTTCTATGAAAGTAAAAGCAGGGAAAGGACGGTATATTCCGGACTCCGGTAACGACAGGCTAACACTACGGTAAGGATCTAGAGGCTTGTAACACGAATATATACTAATAATACTAACACTCCCCTCAAGCCGATAGTCCAAGTTGAAGGGAGAAACGCTCGACCTTCGTTTTGTCCAATGCCTTGGTGAAGACATCGGCGACGTTGGAATGGGTATCAATCCACATGATGGAGATGGTGTGGTCAGCGACTGCGGAGCGGACATGGTGAAACGGGAGCGCGATATGCTTGGTGCGGTCATGGAACTTGTTTGTCTTCGCCAGGTCAATCGCAGACTTGTTGTCGACGTGGACCGGTGTGGGGATGACGAGCTGTCCGAACAACTCACTGACAAAAGACCGTATCCATATCGCCTCGCGCGTCGCCTGTGAAAGCGCGATATATTCCGCTTCTGCAGTAGAGAGAGCGACGACGCTCTGCTTCTTCGCGCGCCAGCTGACAGCCCCACCGAACATGGTGAACGCGTAGCCAGACATTGAGCGCCAGTCGAGTGCGGGGTCACCAAAGCTCGCATCAGAGAAACCGCGGAGGCCGTCGTCGGTCTTGCCATAGACGAGTGCGCGTCCGCGAGTGCCAACGAGGTAGCGGACACCATACTTGAGCGCTTCCCAATGTGCGCGTCCCGGGTTGTGCGCAAACTGCGAGAGCAGGTTAGCAAGGAACTGCAGGTCCACCCGCGTTCCATTTGCGATCCACATGAGTAGACCGAGCGCCTCGCGGAACGGCACGTTCTCCATCTCCCGTTTCTCATCGTCAGTCGCCGGGCACTGGAGACGAGACAGGCGGATTCCGGGGTTCATCGGCGACGGTACTGGTCTCGCATCTGCAAGACGGCAGAGCTCAATGAGGTCCTCGATGTACGAGGGTTGCGAGAGCGAGATGGTACCAGCGGCGCGGTCACGCTTGATCGTCGTACCAAGATAATGGGTCGCCTCCCCCAGAATCTTCATCGGGAAAGCGGCATTGAGCACCTTCTCGAGCTCTAGCAGATGCTCGAGGCTGTCGCCCATGTATATGGGATCGTCGACGTGCAGTCCGAGGTAGGTGCGCTCGTTGTCCGAGACACGATAGAAAACAGCGTGGTCAGCAACGCTGCGCACGAAACCGATGCTCAAGAGATACTTGCTGATGGTGGTGTACCATATGTTGCCAGCGTCCTTGAGACCGTACAGCGCCTTCTTCAAGCGCAGAATGTGCGTATCGTGCGGCTTGCCGTCGAGGTCGAAACCGTCGGGTTGTTCAACGAACACAGGGTGCTCCAGCACGCCGTTGAGATAAGCACTGCGGAAGTCCGCCTGTCGGACCTCCCAGTCAAAATGGGCAGCCATCGCGAGCAGAATGTTGCGCGAAGTGGCCTTGAGTACCGGCGCATATGTCTCGCCGTATCCGCCGTACTGCTCCTGCAGATCACCGCGGGCGACGATGCGCGCCTTGCGCCACGTGACATTCCCATCGCCGTCAGTCTTGTTGTCAAAGACCCACTTGAGCGGCAGGACGGGCGTCGTGCCCGCGTCACTGCGTGGTATAACGTCGTAAGTGCCATGCGACTGGAGCGAGCTGATCTCAGCATCCATCGCGGCCTTCCATTCCGGCCAAATGACGCTGCGTTGCGCCTGCTTGTAGTTGCGCGGAATGAGCGTAGCTGGGAGCGACGCGGCGGCATAGCCAGCGTGCTCCGGTGGGCGAAGTCCCGCCGGGAACTTGGGGTCGCGCTTCTGGTAATGTCTAGCGACGAACTCGCCACTTTGGATCGCCTGGACATACTTGCTAGGCTTGCGAATGCGCTTCGCCGGTGCCTGCTGCACGTCTGGGTCGTCCGTCCCGATATCCGCGGCGGTGAAATCATTTTCGTGCGCTTTGCGCGCGTCCTGCGCGTCGGGCACATGAGGCTCCCCCTCAGCGCCGCGCGTCTCGGACGGATGGCCAGTCGCGGTGCGGTCTGCATCAGCAACGGGCACCGACTTTGCAGCGTCGCACTGCTCGTCGGGTTTGTTGGTGGGCGAAGTCGGGACAGCCAGCGGAGCGCTGTCACTCCGCAGCTCCCCCTGTTCCTCCTGCGTGAGCGGGAATTGCGTCCCGTCCTCAAAGCGGACGTTCCGCTCGACGGTCATGGTGCGCGTGTCGCTCCAATAAACCTTGTGGCCGTCTGCGGTCTCCGTGCTCGGGCCAATCCACGTCGCAGCCACTGCGCGCGGTTCGAGCTTGTTGTTGTCCTTGACACCAACCCACACCTTGCAGCCGAAACGGCGCGCACGCGAGAGGTCGGGCGTCTTGCCGGTAGCCTTCTCAAGCGGCGACAGCGGCGCGGTGCGCTTTGTCGGTGTGCGGTTGCGCAGCCAAATGGCGTAGAGAGCTGCGTGGCCCCAGAACGACTGGGGTAACCCGGAGTCGTGGAGCATCGCTCGTGTGAGCGAGATGATTGTGCCGTTCAGGCGTTCCGCGGCGCCGTTGTGCTGCGGCGTATCGTGCGCGGTAAGCGAGCGCTTCGTGCCTTGCGTTCGCACGTGCTTGTCGAACTTCTCGCTCGTGTACTCGCCGCCGCGGTCGGTGTGGAACGTCTTGATGCTGACGTTGAACTGCGTCTTGAGTTCAGCCTCGACCGCCTTGTAGTTGGCGAGCGTCTCGTCGGCCTTATTGGTGTGCTGTAGTGCCATCCAAGCGAGGTCGGTATGGGCGTCGAGAAACGTCCCATAATAGCGGTACCCACCCCGCGCCTGTGTCCGGGCTGGTCCCCAGAGATCAGCCGAGATGTGGTCGCCGAGCGCGTCACCCAGCGGCTCCAACCGCTGCTTCGCGATGCGCGTCGTCTTCATCTTCGCGCGAATGCACGACTCGCACTCGGTGATGGGTGTCGAGAGGTCGACCTCGAAGTTGAGCGCCGATCCGTTCTTCACGATCGCCTCGACCGTAGCGTGCGACAGGTGCCCGAGGCGAGCGTGCGCCTCCATCCGGGTCAGCGGTTTCCGCGCCATGCCCGTGACACCCACGGCAGTGCCCGCGACGGACTCCACGTCGTCAGCGGGTACACGCAGTCGATTTCCGCCACGCGCAGTATCGCGCGGCGCAGCGGGTCTTTCCCGTCGTAGAGAACACCGTAGCCGGCCTCGTTGTTGGTGAATACAAGGCCCTTCTTGCGTAGGCGTCCAATGGAGATGAGCGGTGTCTTGCAGCTCGGTAGATAATATACGTTCTTGAGCGTGAAGTTGCGTACGACGCCGTCCTGGTGGCACGCGAACGCGATGGTGCCGCGCTTGGTCGCGACTTCCTCGCCAGAAGCCGTCTGGATTCCGTACGGCGCGCAGTCGGCGATCTCGACGAAGTTGTCGCGGTTCCCGTCGTAGTGCTGCGACGCGCCAGTGTCGAGGAGACGCGTAGTGAGCGCGGGCTGCGTCGCCCGATGAGCGTGTCTGACGTTGGCGGCGAGGAAGCTGAAGCCTTCCTCCTTGCCGCCATCCGCATCGCTCTTGTCTGCGCTCTCGGCGGCCTTGGCTTTGCCCTTTCCGCCGCCACCTCCGCCGCTGCACGCTGTCTTGGTGCGCGACTTTCCGCCGCCAGCGCCCGAGTCGGTCCTGTAACCGTACTCGCGGCCGGGAGGACCCTGGCCTTCAGCGCCGCCGCCCTTGGCCCAACACGCCTCCGTGCTGTGCCCTTCGCGTCCGCAGTTCGGACACGACGGCCGAGTCGACGCTGTCGTCGTCTTGGCCGGTTGCGATTTCTTCGCGTAGCGTGCGGCCATCGTGCGCGCTTCCTCGCGCTCGCGCCGCTCGTCCGCCTGGTCCAGCCGAATCGCCTCGCGCAGTGATGCGAATATCGGGTCGAATTCGAGCTTGCCGTTGGACGTGGTAATCGCGGTGTGGATGACCGCGCGGTATTGTTTCGGCATGCTCTTGATGAGCAGAGCCGCGTAGATTTCGTCGTCGAGCGTGCCGCCGGCCTCTATGTACTCGTTCCGTTTCTCTATCAGCGCCTGGATGATCGCGAGGGCGTCCTCGCCGTCGTCGCCAGTAGCGCGGATCTCGAAGAGCTGGATGAGAATGTCCGTGCGGATAAGGATGCTCTGGTTGACGAACATGCCCGTAAGCTGCGTCCATAGCGCGTGGGCAGGTCGAACGCCGATAAGCCGTTGATGCAGGTCGGCGGGGATGGACTGAGTAATCGCCGTGATGATGGCGGCCTCCTTCTGGAGGTACTCGTCCATGCGGTCCTCGTAACTGTCAAGAGCAGCCTGATAGTTGGCCAGCGCGAGCTTCTCCTCGGCGCTGGATGTCTTGGCGTCCTCTGGCTTTGCCGGTAACGTCGGCGGTACGGGTGCTTTCGCGCGCCCGGTCAGGTATTTCCGCGCGCCGGGCTGTCCGAGCAAAAACTGCTCCATCTGGTCCCGGTACGACACCCAGTTGGTGCCGCCCGCCAGGAGCTTCGGCAGTGTGCCGATCTTCGTGCCAGTGGTGAACAGAGAGCCGGACATCCCGCGGCGGGCTCAGTAACCTATGAAAGTAAAAGCAGGGAAAGGACGGTATATTCCGGACTCCGGTAACGACAGGCTAACACTACGGTAAGGATCTAGAGGCTTGTAACACGAATATATACTAATAATACTAACAATTTCAACGTAGCGCGTTGGAAAGCCAGTCCGAGTGTAAGGATTCGAATTTTTGCGGCAGCACTGTTGCCTTCGAGTAGGGGTGCAGCCCGTAACCGTACAAGCCGTAGATACGGGTCCCGTAATACGGGTTACGGGCCCCGTACCGTATAGCTCTGAGCGCAGCGCCGTACGGTACGGCTTACGGTACGGCTCAGGCCCGTATACAGCCGTACCGTATACGGCAGTATACGGCCGTTTATACGGGCTTCATGCAGCCCAATTAGACTTAGTCTTGGGCTCACCGCATGTACCGATGTACCTCGTCCAAACCATAACCTAAAAATCTCAACTGCTCCCACTCTCTTTCCTCGTTTCTGCTTGACCTCATCGTTCACGGCATGCCTCGTATGTTTTCCTTGATTAGTGCTTTATGCATGGTCATTGAACGCAACCAAAGCCCGCCCACGTCCGCGCAGCCAGCACGAGTCCCGTCAGAGCGTCTGAAAGGCAAAGACCTCTCGACATTTAATGAGGCAGTGGCGGCCGACAACGCGGCACCCGAATCAGACTCAGAAGTTCTCAAAGCGAAGCGCAGGCGTCGGAAGAAGCGTGCCCGTGTCGATGACGATGCAGACGACAGCGACTACACCGGCGATGATGATGCTGACGACGCGATAGACATTGACGACGGCGATAGCGAGATTGAGGAGGTCATTCCAAACGAGGAGGTATGTGCAACTGCATGTTTAGATGAATCTGACGTACTGCGATACAGGTTGCTGCTCTTCTTCCTAGTAAAACCATACCGGACCGAGGTCAGAAACGAAAGCGCGCAGCAGGAACACCAGCTTCCGGAGCGTCTAGTGCAGCAACCCCAGTCCCGGCGAAGGACCCTAACGATATCGAGGAGCGACCGGTGCACTTGACGCTGCAATAATCTATCAGCGCGCTGACCAGTGTTTAGATTGCAGGGAAGAAGACACGCACGAGTAATCCGATCTACCACTTTTACGAGTCGTGGCCAACAAATACGAGCAACAAGCCTGGTGATCCAGGAGACAAGCACTATCGGTGCCGCCTCGAGAAGGACGGGAAGCATGCCATCCTTACGATCACACAGAAGATGCATCACTCGTTGAACGGTCAGTATTTGACTATCACAATAAATAGCAAACTCAGACGATGCAGATCTCATAGGGCACCTTAAGTCAAAATTTCCTGACCACCATACACTGTATCAGGTCCTGCATCAGCGCGCAGAGCCTCCGACTGAAGCCGAGCTAGCGATGGCTCACGGCAAGAAGCCCATCAACGATGCTGACGCCGCTGCGCACCTCGTAATGCTTGACAAACGCCGTACAACGTTGGATGCCTACTGGGCCAAGCGGTCAGAAGAGCAAGCTGTGAGTGTATCGGTCTAATTTGCTAGGCATTTTGCTCACGACACGCAGGCACCCTTTGACCCGAAGAAGTTTGAGAGCCTGCTAGTAAGGTGGATTGCGGCGTGCGATCATGTCTTTAAGGAGGTCGAGAACGAGGAATTCCGGGAGCTCCTTGAGTACTTGCACACCCGGGACCTTTGAAGATCCCATCCCGCACAACAATTGCGCAGCGTGTCAAAGAGATGGGTGAAGATACAATAAAAGCGACGAAGAAGATGATCAAGGTCCGTCTGAACTCCGATGTTGGTCGTCTTCGTTGCCTGAAATTGCCAACTTTGTGCAGGAGCTACACTGCGACAAGCTTTCGCTCACCCTCGATGCCTGGACATCCAGCAACCAGCTTGCATTCCTGGCTATCGTCCTGACATTTGTATCCAATGGCGGCAAGCTCGGTATGTTGTATAGCCGTCCCTGGCCTCGTTCACGACTCCTGATGAATATACTCAAAGAGGAGCTCCTCATCGAGTTCAAGGAGATAGTCGGCGCGCATACCGGCGAAAATCTAGCCGAGATTGTCTGGAGTACAATGTCCAGCTATGGTCTTATTGGGAGGGTATGTTTGCGTTGCTCAGAACATCTGGTTCGCTGTTTCTAACATATAATTTAGGTGCAGGCCATCATGATGGACAACGCCACGAACAACGATACACTTGTCAAGGCACTGGCCACGAAACACGAGACAGCTGGTGTTGCCTTCAACCCGCAGTATGCCCGCTTGCGCTGCATGCCACACACTATCCATTTGGCCGCGATGAAGGTACTACATCCTCTCGCAACTCATGGAGCGAAACTGATGTTTGTTGTGCAGCTTTTGGAGGGCATAGGAGCCTTCAAGAAGAGCAAAAAGGATCAGGGCAACTATCAGGACTGTATTCGTGTCCCACTCTCCGATTCCGCCGACGCTGAAGCTGAACTTGTCGACGAGGACGGCGAGGAGGTAAATCTTACGAATGTCGACCCGAGCGACCTCATTTTATTTGCTATTCCAAAGGTATGCTTGTTATTGTACATGTCCAGGCCGCTGATTCAGTGGTTCAGCTCCGTGTCATCATCCGCACCATCCGTTCGTCGCCGCAGAACCGGGCAACGTGGCTGCAGACTGCCACGGCCGCTCTTCAACGACAAGCGGCCGCGGCAGAGGCAGAGGCACAAGCCGCAGCTGCAGCCGCAGCCACAGCCGCAGCCGCAGCCGCGGCTGAACATCCCTCGCCAGCCGCAGTGCAGCGTGCCGCCGAGAAGTCTAAGTCCACTCGAGCTCTAATGCTCATCCTAGACGTGGTCACACGCTGGTCATCGTCGCATCAGATGCTCTGTGAGTAAAGGAACAGTTGCTTGGCTTTGGCAGCTCATTGTCGTGCTGCAGCACGAGCCTTGACGTTCCAAGAGGCCATTGACGATTACACGGCACACGATCGCAACAAGCTGCGCGACTATCGCCTGTCGGCTGACGATTGGGAAGCTATCAAGACTGTCGAGAGCTGGCTGCTCACCTTCCGTGCCGCCACGCTCCAGATGTCGGCATCCAAGTTGCCCACCCTATCATCCGTCCATGCGGTATTCCGCGGCCTCCAGCAAGGATTGCGCCGCAACCTCGCTAAGCTGCCATCCACTTGTAACCCAAAGCTCAAGGCGGCCATTTTGAATTCCCACCGCAAGTTATCGGACTATTACTTGAAGTTCGACAATGAATCGCCTTTCTACGTGTGGGCCGCTAGTATGTCCCACAGCAATGATCTTCACTGCCGTATTGAAATACTTCGCTAGTGCTGGATCCACGGATCATGTATGACGGGCTTGCAGATGATTGTCGCGACGAGCCAGGGCTGGAGCTATCCAAACTCGAGGCTGCGAGGGATCGCCTGCGTGCATACTTCGGCTCTAACTATCCGGAGCGCGCAGAGCCAACCCAGTCCCAAGCATCGCAAGGAGCTGAAGCTTCAACCAGCCTCGGCGACAACACTGACTTCACTGCTCGTTACTCCCGCAAACCACGCAAGCAGACCGACGAGCTGGATGAGTTCTGGCGGCGAGAACCCTCACCCTGGGGCGTTAATCCTATCACTTGGTGGTTTGAACGCCGTTCTGAGTTTCCGCGACTCGCGCGCATGGCTATGGACATCCTGTCGATACCAGGTACGACACAATTACCTTTGAACCAGCTGTCCGACTCATTGTTTGTACAGGGAGCGCAGTCGCGGTCGAGCGTGTGTTTTGCGGGGGGCGCGATACTATTTCATTGCGTCGTGCAAGCCTCTCTGCAGAGCAGATCCGCTACCTAATGCTCATCAAGCAGTCCATCCGCTATGCACGCTCTCAGAGAGAGGTGATTGAGCTCCTGTAATATATATTTTCGTACCAGGTCAATGTTTCATGCAGCCGTATAGCCGTCAACGGCCGTATACGGGTTGCAACCCGTACCGTATGAGCTCTAGGTCGCCGTGTCCCAAGCCGTATACGGTACGGCCCGTAGCCCGTTACGGTGAGTGAGCATACGGCCGTCAGCCGTATACGGTACGGGTTGCAGCCCTACCTTCGAGGCACTGCTGTTGCTCATCGTACCCCGAGTCAGGCCTGAGTCACGGGCAAGTCATTTATTACATAGCCTCAATTTTGTACATATATAAGCAGAGAGCTCAGTGTCGGAGCTCCCCAGAACTTCTTGAACACGGAGATATTCCGCCACTCACGACTCGAGTGACGCGCACCGCGCTTCAAGAATACAATACCGCAAGGATTAGCTGGATTGAGATCTGGTGAACCTTACACCGAGAGCAGCAGATGCCGCTCTTTCGAGTTTGCGAGGTCTTCCAACTTGAAGCCTGTCATTAAAGATGGGCTGGAATTGTGAAGTTGGAACTGGTACAGTATCTACATATATATGATATATCTAGCGTATCGAAACGGTCCAGTCGAAGCGCGTTCCGTGTTTCTGTCCCATGCATAGGTCGTTCCGGCTGCCCAGCACTGAGAGTAAACGCAGCTAAAGCCTAGAGCTGCGAGTTGCGATCGCGAGCATCGGTACTTGGGAAGGACTTGACCGGCAATACGACCAATTTCTCCTCAAGTAGGATTTGTACTACTGAACTCAGCTTGAGTTACTGCTTAGCTTCAAGTCCCTCTTCTCGTGCTCCACAATGGCTCCTCGGACACTGCCCTCGTTCCGGCGAAGGGACGGTCTATGTAGTACGCTCATGGATGAGTAGACGTTCATTCAAACTGTGGTGACGAGAGAAAGGAAGACTTGGACAGCGCAAACGGGCAAAGCACAGCAATACGACTAAGGAAACCCGATTATGACGAATAGCAGGCAGTGCTGCATGCCGTAGCGCCTATGCTTGCACTCCAGACACGCGCTCCCGCCGGCGCACAGTGACGCTCACGGAGACGTGCGGCGTCCGAGCCTTGACGTGTGCAATCATGGAGCGAAGCGAGCTGACTGTAGTTCGTTTCGCGGAGACTAGCCAGTTGGGGACTGCAAAAGTCAGTGGCTGGATGGAAAGGCTTTTAATTGGACATACCGATGCTCGATCTTTTGGCAGGCAATGGCTGGGACGATATTGCGTTGGTAGTGATAGAGGGCGTGCCCGTGTCCGTAATGATACCCAGGGCACGTTGCTCGGTTGGAGCCTTCGTGATATCTGCCGACGGTGGAACGTGTGCAAGCCCATAAGCAGGACTACCAATGTTTGGCATATAGAGCGAACCTATAGAAGACTCAACCGGAGTCGCTTGTGGAGGCTGAAATTGTGCACGGGAGCCTAGCGCGTCTGAAGTGGTGGGCGTATTTGCACGTTCACCGCCATGTTTTGCTGCATGGGCAATCACGACTGAATCTTCGCCAGCTTGTTGGTCGAAGGACGCCTGTGCAATGGTCGTTGGCTCAAAGAGCTTCAGAGGCGGCGGCGATCCGGCTGCATAACATCAGCATAACGGTCGTAGTTGGTCCTAGTGGGAAGAACGCGCATTCAAGTTGTTCAAGACGCGAATCGACGGCGTCCTCCGGTAAGATGTCGTCGCCGCCCAGCGAAACGCCGATATCGCCCTTGCGAATGCTATGGAAAATCTGAATGCGGCATTACCCAGCCTCAGTCTCTGCGTACCTTTTCCGGGACGACCTTGCACTGGCATTCTCGACCGCTTCAATCCATTCCCTGGTTCTCTGGGGCCGTCTTGCCCTCGCCTCCTCGAGTTTTCGTTCATACCATTCCTGTCCTATTCTGTGCGGGGTGAGGAATCAGACGACCGGCCTGGAAAGACGTACTCGTGGAGCCTCCCGAACATCTCTTCCGAAGCCGCAGGGTCTACAGGCAATCCAGGACATGCAGTAGGGTCCAGCCACAGTTCGCCGTAGTTGTAACGCCTTTGATATATCGCCGTGAGCGACTGCGCCTCGTCCGAAAGCATAAAAACGTCGGAATCGCTTTCTTCGCTGTCGGAATCAGACACCGTGTAGTTGGTCTCGTTGTCCGGACTTGACTGTACAATTGCCGACCGAGCCGCCGCCTCCCTGGCAGCGTCGTATCTGTGGTCGATATCATTTGTCACAGTATCCATCAGTGCCAGTTGTTGCTCTTCAGTGAGAGAGGCTGGAAAATAATCGTCCCCAAAGTGAATACGGCTGATGACGGCCTTAATGGCGTGGTACGAGTGCACGTAGAGGTTCGGCCACGGGAGGGAGGCAGGCAACTCTATCGGTGGATGATCGTCTGCGAGTCGGGGAGCCGGGGTAATGGGACTGCAAGCGGAGATGGGGTCAGCTGGCCCTACACCAAGCAAATAAATGTGGAAATCCAGTAACGGCGTTCCGACCGCGTTGCGCAAGTGGAAAGAACCTGGCTGCATGGGGTTCAGCGATGCGGACAAAAACAGAAAGCAGACAACACCTTCAATACAAGGCCAAGATACCAATCTTGGGGTAGGAGCGATGCAGCGCGCGAGGCTTCTTCGTCGTCGAGTATGGCGACAGACGCGAGGTTATCGAAACGAAATAGAACAAAATGGCCATATACTTGGTTCTCATAAGCCAGAGGTGGCCAATCGAGAAATGTTGGGGATTCAACGATGGGCATAGCACACCGCTGGGAGGCACGCGGGTGCTTGTAGCACGGCACGGGTGAAAGGTACAAGGCAAGAGTCCTCGTAACTTCCGCGCGGGATCAAACACGTTTGGGCCACGTATCTCGGACTCCGATGTTCATTCCGCTCGAGCTTCCAGATAACGTAACTATACACAAGCGTGTCTTCTGTTGCAGGAAGTGGGCCCGAGCCAAGCCCAATCAATGTTCCACCGGCAACGTGTTACCTACTGTAACCTACTGTACTTATCACTGGACCAAGCTCAGATCAGACGCCCGGCGCCCCGCCCGCCCACTCGTCCATGTAGAACGCACGCGCCGCGCGCAATGTGGATTCTCTGCCATACGAAGTGGAACGAGGCGATATCGTCAGCTTCAGACACTCAATCAATCAATCCATTATGAGCTTCACGGTCGAATGACGCTCGAGGGGATAGTTTGCCTGTAGAACATACACAGCGATGAATATTCTGGCACCGAATGACACGCGTTAAACAGAGGGACCTGCCTCCATCTAGTGAGAGATGGCAATACTGAGATACCAGGCGGCAGCCAGAAGTTCCTTTTTGTATGAGGGGCCCTGACGATCCGTCGCGGGACCGAGCGTTCAACTGGTTTGACGTTGTTAGTGGCGAAGCGGCACAGCGTCGACTTGAGACGGCTGGTTCTCCGGAGCGCTGTGCCTGGGATCGACAATTTGGGCGATCTTTCGACTGAGTTCAGGAGGAATTTCATGGGTGTTAAATGAACGTGGGCGGCAAAACCAGGACGAACGGAATGAAGACTGCGAAATCGCCGTATCAAGTGGCCTGGCGCCTTTGGGCCCTCGCTCTAATGCCGGCAAGGGAGGGAAAGCTGCTAAAATGGGACGAGACGAAGGGCGGTTGACGGCGGGAGCAAACGGCGCGGCCCGGCCGACGGGGTCGAACGTGTCAAGCTTCAAGCTCACAATCTTGCACGACGGCGGCGCCGCTCTCTCCTCGTCTGCACCCAACGTGCACGTACTCGGCTCGCCGCTGCGATAGCGCCGCGCCCCCCTCTTCAACCCCGACGCGACGGCCCGTTAACGCCGCCCCTCCAGCTCTGCCATGCGGCGCCGCCTCGCCGTCCCGGCGCACCTGCGCACGCGCGCGGGCGTGCTGCACACGCTGCGCTGCCTCGCGCTCCTCGCCGTGCTCTGGACCGAGCTGCTCGTCTTCCGGCTCGCGTCCCTCCGCTGCTCCTGGCCCGGGCCCCCGGCGCCGCGCACGTGCTCGTCGTCGCCGACGTCCAGTTCATCGAGTTCTACGCCGGCATCGGCGAGCGAATATCCAGGCTGGTCGCCGACTTGCATTTACGACGCAGCTGGAGCGCTGTGCGAAGATTCAATGCGGACGCGGTGGTGTTTCTGGGCGATATGCTCGACGACGGACGGTTCGTCCGGTCAGATGAAGAGTGAGTCCTGCGTTTTTCTTTTTATTCCGGATACTTCGTTCGTATCGTGCGGGGGCTACTGGCATGCTCTCGCCGCTTTAAACTCGCCGGGCGCCGTCGCGCTAGCAGTTTGAACTGCTGGTAGTCGCGGTCTGGAAGCGCAGACTTTGCAGAACAGCGGCTCGGCGACCCTTCATTACCATCTACATAACCCATTTCAGCGCGCTGCATATCGGGATGCGTGTGCTGGAACCAGTCGACGGTGCAAGTGCACGGGTTGGCTCATCCAGCACATGCGCATCGTCTGCAAGCGGATACCGTCGTCGCGAGCTCGGCCTGCCGTGGCGCGCACAGAAGTCTGCGTGTCACGTTTCCCGCATCGACGCTGGCTGCGGGCGCTTGCTGCCCGTCGGAACGGCGAGCTGCGTTCTGCGCGAGCTAGCCCATAAGTCGGCTTGTATGGCGTACTCAGCGCATGTTCTCGGATATGGCCGACGCCTGCTCGCAAGACGGTACCGCGACGCAGTTCAGGCACTCGCGCATGGACCTCGCGCGCTTTCTGTTGACGACGCGCGCCTTTTGCTAGTCAGAAAGGCGAGCTGCTCGGTCGCGCAGCGCGTGGACTGGGCTGTATGGCGCGTGCGCGATGCGCGTGTTATAGCTAGCCGTGCCGCAGAGGTGCACCAGTGTCGCAGACAGCGCGCAATGGCACGGGTCTGCTTCCTGTGTGCGCCCATGGACGCGCTGCGCGTCCGACGCGTGGGCTGCGACCAGTCGGCCGCTGGCTATTGCGTCGCCGCCTTAGCTCGCCAGGTTGTGCAGGCTGGTGAGCAGGAGTGCGCGGTGCCTTCGCTGCGCAGCAAGTGACTGGTGTTCCGCGCGCAAAGACGCTCGCCTTTGCCCTGTGCTGCCACGCAGAACGCGCTCATTCTCGTGTACTTGGCCTTGCTTCTCTGCTCGGCGCTGCCCGCTGCGACCAAATCCCCGCAGCGCCACTGTGCGCACCGAAGAACTCCCCGCGCGCGATACTGCACTTGCTTTTAGCTTGCTCTTTGCCTACTGGTTTGCTAACACAGTCTTTCAGGTACACGGCCTACGCACAACGATTTAAACGCACATTCCCGCTCCCAGCGCGCACACAACCCTTCTACGTCGTCGGCAACCGGGACGTCGGCCTAGGCGACAGCGCAGCGTTCTCCGCGCTCGCCCGCCAGCGCTTCTCGTCGCCCTCGGCGTTCGCCCAGCCGCCGAACCACGCGGCGCGCGTCGGAAACCACACGCTCGTCTTCCTGGACGCACCGGGGCTCGTCGAGGAGGACTACCGCCGGTTCGGCGCCGAGGCCGAGTTCGACGACTGGCCGGGGCCGAAGGGCGGCGCGATCGAGTTCGTCAAGCACTTCTCGCCGCGCGAGCGCGAGGAGCGCGTCGTGCTCTTCTCGCACATCCCGCTCGCGCGCCCCGATTCCGCGAGCTGCGGCCCCCTGCGCGAACGCCGAGGGGGCATCCGCCGCGGGGTGGGGCGCGGGTACCAGAATCTCGTGGGGAAGCAGACGACGGCGTTCGTGCTGCGGCATTTGCGGCCCGTGCTGATCCTCAGCGCGGACGATATGGACTACTGCGAGATCGCGCACCACGGGCAGGACGCGGCGGGCGGGGAGGTGCGCGAGGTGAGCGTGAAGGCGTTCGCGCTCGCGCGCGGGATCCGGCGGCCGGGGTTCCAGCTGCTCGCGCTGAGCTCGCGCGACGGCGCGCGCGACGCGCCGTGCTTCATGCCCGACACGCGCGCGCTGTACTGGCGCGCGTACCTCCCGCTCGCGCTGCTCGCGCTCGGCGCGAGCCTCTGGGCGGCGTACGTCCGCCCGTCCGCGGGCAAGGCGCGCAGCGCGGTGCCGCCGCCGCTGTGGTCCGCCGCGAGCTCGGCGTTCGACGTCGCGGGCGCGGGCGCGGCGTCGCCGCCGCACACGCCGTTCAACCTCGCGAACTTCCGCGCGCACTCGCGCCCGGGCACGCCGCTGATGCACTCCAGCATCTTGCTCCCGCAGGACGAGGGGCCCGTCGGGCTGGGGCTCACGCTGCACCCGCCCGCACCGACGAACGACGCGATGAGCCCGGTGAGCCCGCTGGCGGACGTCGAGGACGCCGCGAGCTTCCTGCCCGCGCCCGGCGCGAAGCGCGTCGCGGCTGCGCCCGTGCGCCGCGTGTCGCTGCTCGAGCGGGTGCTCGGGCGTGTGCGGCGCATGCTGGGTGGGGGTGGGAGGCGCGGCGAGCTGACGCTCAGCGAGAAAATGACTACGTCCTCGCGACAAGGTGGCGGTGTGCGGTGGTGGCGCGTGCTGTGGGGCACGCTGTGGCCTGCGCTGGCGCTGTGGGCTGTGTTGGCGCTCTTGACGGCGTGGTGAGACGGGCTCCCGCTGCCGCTCCCGCTCTTAGTCTTAGAGTTGACTGCACCTCGGACTCTGCTGTGCTACTGATCGGTAGAGCTGCACTTACATATCTACATATTTGTATCCTCTATATCTCCTCCCTCGTCTATCTCTCCTCGCCAGCTCGAACTACACTTGTACATACGCGCGCACACACGTCTGTGGCTTTCTCTCTCCCTGCTTTCATCTCTTTTTGGGGTAATGGCATGCTGGCGTTGCCTCAGACTCAGACTCTCAATCGATAGTTTGCGCTTGAGGAGACGGGAAATAATGGCAGAGCTTCATGAGCCTGAAGGGCGTGACTGACTCAATCACTGTGGTATATACATACAACTTTGGTGCGGGTATGAGATGCCGTCTTAGTATTCAGCCTAGAAAATCAACGCATAGGCAATGGCGCGCATCTGAACCAGAGGAACGCGTGAGATTGGGACAATTGCGGGGGAATTGCAGTAGATTACCGTAGCCATTCGATCGCTCTCGTCCAAGTCGTTTTGGGACGCCTGGTGCCAGTGATCATGAGGAATCGCATGCTGCGGGACAGACGGCTTGGCATCGATGTTAAACATGGAGGCCTCTGATTCAGAGGACGTCCGGCTGGGAGATGGTGTTGTCGGTCCCGTCGACGGTGTGGACGGTGTGCTGCCAGTGGACGGGCCGTCTTCGACCAGCTCGGGAGTTGCGGCCGGGGTGTCGCACTCGATGGTCGGCGGAAGTGTCAACGGCGGCGGGCGCCGTGGGACGAATATTGGTGCCGATATGTTGAGCTGAGGCCGCGTGGGCGGTGGACTTGACGTCGGGCCGCCGCGAGGCACGAAGACGGCGGCGCCTCCGTTCATCTGGAACTGAGGTCGATTCGCAGGTTGGGTTGACGTTGCTATTGGGCGATCTCCGTCGGAGTCGTGAGTGTAGACGGGCGAGGCGAGAGGAGTGAAAGGCGCCGCATGGGGGTCTAGAGCTGGTTTCGAGGGAACATGAAGAGCAGGTGGCGATATTGGTGTGGCTCGCGGCGCGAAGACGGCCGCCGTCGCGTTTAGCGACCGGGAAGTCTGCGCCCCTGAAATCGGTCAGTGAGCTGCGCTGGCTGGCGTAAAGGAGTCACTGCAACCACTTTTTAGTTGCGTTGGAATAATAGTGTGTCCAGTAGGTCGTGGAGTGAACGCTGCTGCTTGAGGGTTGAGCGTGGGAGGCACAACGATGGCAGTTTGTATGCGAATTGGGGTTCGGAAACGACCCATATCCATTTGGAACGCGGGTGCGAACGGACTTAAGTTTGTCTTAACGCGTGCAGCCTTTAAGCATGATGCTATTGATGATGAGAGAAGACGGACAGCGTACCTTGCCTAACTTCTGCAGCGTCTCAAGCGACTCGATAATAGTTGGGCGGATCGCAGGGTCCATCGCCCAACACCGTTCGCAGAAGGCCCACGTGGGGTCACAGAAGCGACGTCCTGTAACGCCCGACATCGGGCGGGGAGGAAGCTCGCCCTTGACGATAGCAGATATAACCTGGAAATCTCTCGCGCCTGGCCAAGGCGGTTTATCTGTGTAGATCTAGAGTGAAAATTACCAGTGTACCATACATAGTCTAACGTCCAATGCGTCACGACTCACCTGATAAATTAGCATGCCAAATGCGAAGATGTCGCTGTACGTAGTCTTTGAGCGCAGAATTCGCATCTCGTCGTCGGAGGGACTCTCATGGGATGCATCGTCCATGAGAAGTTCTGGGGCGCTGAAGCGCAAGGTCATGCGCTGTCGGATGTGCGTGGCAGTGGGGTTGTCCGTCGCATCAACTAAAGTGCTCAAGCCGAAGTCCGCGAGAAGAGCGTTGCCTTGATCACATATAAGAACATTCTCCTGTATGAGATGCAGCTCAGTACCAGTACGAGAGGTGGACACGAAGTTCTCACGCCCTTGATGTCGCCATGTACAACCCCAGCATCGTCGTGAAGGTACTGCAAGCCCTCCGCGACCTGGATCAACTACAATTCCGAGTGAGATTATAGGCTACAGCGTTAATGGACAACCGGACGTACGAGTTTGAGTCGGTCGCTGGCGGGATTCAATTTCAGGTATTGGCACAGGTTGCCGTTCTTCATGAATGGTGACACTAGAGCGACCTGATTTGATCCCAACGTGCATTGGCCGAAAAACCGCAGAATTCTTTCATGGTTGATATTCCGCCAGACGTCGATCTCACGGTGGAGAAGCTATATAGAAAAAGGCCCGGATAAGCAAGCGCCGATATCACAACGACCCGCTACATACCTCTTTTTCCGTGGGACTAATCAACGAAGGATAGACTTTCAGCGCCAGATATTCGATGCCTGCTCCTGTCACAGCCGTTCCACGCAATACCGTAGCACTTGCTCCTCGCCCGTAGGAATCGTCGGAAGGAAGACTGATGATAAGCAGCTGTCCTCCGTGCTCCAGCGTCGTTTGCATAGGTGTCTAGCCGGTAGATGTCCCCTTCCGGGAACGAGCCGTTGAACAGTGCCTAAGGTGGGATGGGATGGCGCGTTGGGACGGAAAGGAGGAACGCAAGCCGAAACTGGGAAAGGAGCCGAATACACGAGGCGGCCGAGACGGCGTCCATGCAAGGCGGGACAGACGTCGAAGGACCCGATGCACGGAGGCGGAAGTCCTACCCTGGATCGTCACTGCCCAGTTCCGGAGACAGCAGCATAGTGTTGCGCTACTCTTGGGTCTCGTGATGTTTGCAGGCGTGGATAATGCGCGATACAATGTGGTCGCCCGGCATTGCACAAGTTAGAAGCGCACTGAGTCTGGGCGGAGATTACGCGGCGTCGGAGTTTATCACATTTTGTTTCTTGCTCAAACCCAATCTTAAGTATACGGTCGGACACAGACAGAGAAGACTGGTATCCTAGCATAAGGCATCGAGACTTTGTAAGCATGAATACAAACAATTTCAAGCACCAAGTGACAGTCAAGATGATGAGTCGGACCGATTATAATCAGTTCTCCTTCTCCGCATCACCATCCTTTTCCTCTTCCTCATCCCATACCAACACCTCCTTTGCCTTCTCACACACTCTCAAATGCGCGTCCAATCTATCCATATACCGCCAGAAATGCCCCCGGAGGACGACCCACTGCCGACAATAGCGGCAGCCCACATGCGCGTCGCGCACCAGCCGCCGATCGCGCTCCCCGAAGCCCACTGGCACGCGCAGCGCATACGGTGGGCACGCCTGGCCGCGGCACTTGGCCGCAATGCGCACGATGTGTCCAGAAGCGCGCAGCGCCCGAAATGCCTCTGCTTCGAGTTGCAGAGAGTGCGCGGGGGAGGTGATTGTGGGCCTTGGTGTGATACGCGTTGGGAAGGATTTGGACTTGGGCTTGGGGCGGATTTGGTTTTGCGCTCGCGAGGGCGGCGCAGGTTGGCATTGGCGCTGCTTTGCAGCACGGCGCGGGAGCTGTTACAGTCAGACGCAGTGAGTGGGAGGGAAGGGGATGTTGGTGGTGGGCGGGACGTACGAGGTGCGATGCGCAGGCATTAACGCGACGATGATTTCGGGCTCGAAGTGGAGGTGTAAGCCAGTACGGCGCGGAAGATGAGCGGTGCGGACGAGGACGTTCGACGCGACGCGGGTAGGCGAGGGATCACACCTCGCACCCTCCGCCTTTATATATGTCGAAGCGTGGCCGCACCACGCCTGCCACGGCGACCGATCACGCGTGGACGTGACGACGTCCCGAGCGTGGTCCAGCGAGAATTCGTCAACCGGCTCGGATATCGATGCGTGCTGTAGCGAGTTGTGAGGTTTCGGATTTCTGATGGCGTGGGGTGCATATAGCGTGTGCGTGGTGCGCGATTAGCGATGGGTAAATGACACACTAGAGGGGTGCGGAGGGAGAGGCAGGCGTCTCTCCAGCTGGTTTCCGGCCGCAACTTAAGAATGGGTGATGGCTACATTGTTCTTTCGGTGTGCCACCGTGAATCTGTGACGAGCTGTTCAAATAAAACACTGCATGGGAATCTTACCATACAAGCTACTGAGTTCGTCCGAGGAGGCCGGCGCAAGTCTCCTTTGTATTGATACTGAATACAAAGACAGAACATCATCAAGAAACTGCGTTTTGCCCCGAAGCGGAATAGGCAAACTCTCCTCCGTCCAGTGCTGATGTCCGCTGTCACAGAGCGTCCTATTCGGGATAGCCCCTTGCAACCGACAGTAGCAAGCTATAAGGCGTGCATGAGCATCACAGAGGCAATCTCAGGTGCGCAAGGCCTGTTGCAGAGTGCATCCGCCCATCTCGAGCGATCAAGTGGCGCTTCCGTCCGCACAACAGCGCGCTTGCCGCACGGACCGCTCGCAGACCATAGGCTGTCCAGAGAATTCGATTAAAAGGCCGTATCTACTTTATTCTGACAGTATGGGTCCTGAAAATAAACCCGTCTCGGAGTGCACACAGCTGCACAAATCAACAGCTGTGTGCCGAGATTCTACTTTACCTTAGTTTCAGACCGTTTTGTGGGTCTGAAAAGAGAAGATAGGTCAGGCACAACGGCGCATCGCTCGAACTTAAAGTCCAAATGTGGCAACGCTGGCCTATTCAAACTCAGGGCGTGTTGGGTCGGAGTTGAAACGCCTCTTGCATTCCAACCCCCATGTTCGACCTCACTCACAGCGTCGTACAACCCTCTACCTCATGGCATCAACGAACTTTGCAATCTGGAAAGTCCCTTCTCTCTGCTCAGTGTCGGACTGATGTAAACCCGCGCTTCAGCAGAACACTTCGATTTGCAGTCGCAGCACTTGTTACGGTCGCAGTAGTTCACGCATCGAAGGGCAACATGTTACATCATCCAGGTACTCGTGTCTGTGATCCCATTTCGTTGTCGAGCTGACTTCCCCCAGGCACCCACCCAAGCCAATATTCAAGTAATACACTCGAGGTACGCGTGATGGACTCGCTTGACTTACGGTTCCTGCGTCACAGATTTTCTCTGGTGTTCCTGGAGAGGATTATCGTTCGGTTCATTCTGTGCGTATCTATGGCAAGCCAACTGGTTAAAGCCATCGCATTGCTTACCCCGCCCGCCGCACACGTAGACGTTCCGTTCTAACAACCCTGTTCCGGTGCAGGATTCGGTCAACGCGCCGCCATTCAATTGCGGTTCGCCATTGCTTACCCCGGAGTCCAACGTCGAGCGGCTGCGAGTAGCGTCGTATTTCACCATATGGTACGTCGCTTCGTATCATAGGCTTGGCGCCATGTTAACGATGATAATCGCAGCACTTTCATATGATTCATTGTGTTGGGTACGTCCTACACAGTTATTTCGCTGCTTCCAACAGCGCAGGCACCCCTCCCGAGACCTCATCATTGCAGTAGCCAATGCTGCGCTCTGCGCTTGATGAGCATGTATATAACCGTCAATACAGTCCTTTTTATTAAATCAGTTCCGTACGATTGGCATGGAAAAATCCAAATTGAGCGGAAAATGACCCAAACGAGCAGTAAAAAACGAGAGCGGCACGATCACAGATACTGAACTCAACTGGTTGAGGTGCGATTAACCACCGCTTTGAGGCACACCAGTCCGCTCTGGGGCGATGGATCACGCTATAAACCGGGGGCATGGGTCCTAGGGCGTGGACCGCTATGGAGACTCCAGTCCGCTCTGAGGAGAAGACACGGTTTCCTGATGATGCAAGCAACCATTGGCACTGATCCGCACAATCGGCAGGGCGATGCACTCATATTTCGCTGCACCACGCATCGCGAGGCCGGTTCTCGAATATCGCTCGGCTCCACTTCGTGAACCACGCTCGGGACGGCGTCACGTCCACGCGTGATCGGTTGCAGTGGTACGCGTGGTGCGGCCACGCCTCGGAGGGTGCGAGATACGACGCCTCGCCTGCCCCGCGTCGCGACGAGCCTCCGGGCGTCCTTGTCCGCACCGCTTGATCGTCCGCGTCGCACCCATCTCGCGTCTACCTACGCACCGACTCCGCTCATCGTCATTCTCACCATGCCCGCTTCGTACGTCGTCCATTCTCCCTTTTCTACGCGTCGCCACTGAGAGAGCTGACTACCCGCTGCTCAGCGCCCTCAAAGCAGCTCCAACATCAACCTCATCCACACACCGGCGCGCGCGCGCAAACCGAAACCCAAGCCCATCTCCAAACCCGGCACCGCGGTTGCAACGCTCAAACCAAGCATCACATCCCCCGCCCACGCCCGCGAGCTGGAATGCGCAGCCTTCGCCGCCCTCCGCGCAAGCGGCCACATCCTTCATATTGCGCCCAAACCGCCTTCGCGGCCGCCGTCGAACGCAGGCGAAGCCGGCCTGATCATGCGGGGCGCACGCTTGGGTTGCCGCCAGCCTCCTCCGTGGTCCATTCTGGCGCATCGCAGACCGGCTGGCGTATCACCTGCGCAGGGAATGTAGCTCGGAGCGGGCCAGGGCGGCACTGGTGGATGGGGATGGGGATGGGCAGAAGGAGAACTGATTCAAATTGAGTGCAAAGTGCGTGATCAGGATCCTCGAGTATCATGATAGTACTGTACTGTATATGCCTTCCATTTACTAGTCTGAGCCCTCTGTATTCATAATCAGCCTGAGCCACCATGGCGCATAGTGACATAGTCACCGCGAAGTCTGACTCTGTGAGTAGGGTAGAGTATCTGCCCACCAAGTTCAACAGAGCCGGATACTGCGCGCACGCAGTCTGCCAGAGATTAGCGTCCTCCAGCGAGCAGTCAGGGGGAGCAGTATTGCGCGCGCGCAGACTGTCTGAGAGCTCGCGCTTTCGATGGGAGATATAAAGTTTCCTCGCAGCGTCGGAGCTCATACAAGTATGCCCGCACCACACCCGCGCAGTCTGGGAGCATTCCCGTGGCAAATCTGTGAGCATGCCGTCTCCTTATCAGCCAGAGTGCAGTAAGGGAGCATCAATGTCCGCGGCGTGTGGGAGTCATTCGACTGTGTCCGTCGACGAAGAACGCTAAGAGGATTGCGACTGCTGCTTGTATATGTAAAAGCAGCGCGAGTGGCAATAGAAATAGGACGGCTGAATTGTCCATACAGGACTAGACGCCTCGAACAAGCCCAATCTCGCGAGGATAGCATAGACATTCGTTCAGGGTACTTTGGAGACCGTAACAGTGAGCATCGTTGCAGCATTAGCCGGAATAAAAAGGCAAATGGAGACCAGAAGCTCCTCATAGTTTAAACCAGATCAAGCGGCAGCAGCGAACGAGGTGCGATGATGGTGGTTGGGGATCAAGACGGTGCGACGGAAGCAAAGCGGGCACTGTGTGACTGAGCAGTGTGATGCCAGTCACATCAACATCGGAGCCTGAATCTTTCTTCCCTCCGTCCCCCTTCCCGTTTCCCAAAACCCCGCAAGATATGGGTGAGTGCGCGTGCTGCTGGCGAGCGCGGCGTCGGCGCAGGCGGCTAGCGATGCTCTGGGCGAGGATATAGAGTCCCGGCGCTGGCTTTGGCGACGCCGCCTGCCATGGCGCTTGCTCGTCGTTGCTGGCGGTGTGCACGCAGCTCCGCATGTGCCCCGGCGTCTTGGTCCTCGTCTTGGACGCCGTTGCGCTGGCTGCCGTCGCCGCGCTCGCTTGCCCCGCCCGTCGTTGTGGCCGCTGCTGACGGCCTTGCTTGCCAGGTATCTCGCGCACCTCGCGGCACAAGCGGTCTGCCTCCGGCGCCCAGCGCGCGCACTACCGCAAGAAGCGCAAGTTCGAGCTCGGGCGGCAGGCGGCGAGCACGAAGCTCGGGCCGAAGCGCGTGCACACCGTCCGCGTGCGCGGCGGCAACGTCAAGTACCGCGCCCTCCGCCTGGACGCGGGCAACTTCGCCTGGGGCTCGGAGCACGTGACGAAAAAGACGCGCATCATCGGCGTCGTCTACAACGCGTCCAACAACGAGCTCGTCCGCACCAACACGCTCGTCAAGGGCGCCGTCATCCAGGTCGACGCGACGCCGTTCCGCCAGTGGTACGAGTCGCACTACGCCACGCCCGTCTCCAAGAAGACCGCAGCCAAGGCCGCCGCGGCCGCTGCTGCCAGCGGCGAGCCCGCGCCCGCCACGGAGGAGACGAAGCGCTCGCACCACGTCCAGCGCATCCTCGACGAGCGCAAGAAGGACGCCAAGATCGACCCGCTCCTCGAGCACCAGTTCGCCGCCGGCCGCCTCTACGCCGCCATCTCGTCCCGCCCCGGCCAGTCGGGCCGCGCGGACGGCTACATCCTCGAGGGCCAGGAGCTCGAGTTTTACCTGCGCAAGCTGCGCACCACCAAGCAGAAGCACTAAGCTGGTACGTCTTACTTTCCCCTTGTATCTACTTTGATTCTTACCTTCCATCCAGTACGCGTCCGCTGGTGGATGGGGAGGATGTGCGATGGGTTCGGCTCCTTCGTTGCTACTACAAAATATCCTCGGTGTATGTCGGCTGCCCATGCTTCTATACTCAACAAGCCCTCTATGCCCTCATGACTCGCTAACCTACATCTTGTCTGCAATATGAACGCCCTCAAGTGTATACTTTCGTCTCGGTGAGCCGAGCACCATTCAGATCAGCTTCTGGGGATTTTGCGAGGCCGCTTCGTCTGAGCAACAACGTTCAACATTCGGATCAGGCAGTCAACAAGTGCGAATCAGTTCTCCTTCTCGCCATCGCCATCGTCCTCCACCGAGCCTAGCGCCTCCCTCGCCCGCTGTAAGAGTTCTGTGAACCGCCTGGCCAGAAGGGACCGGGACAGCGCGCGTGACACGCCTGGGACTGCATACCCGCCTGCTCCCAGTATACCCGAGCAGGCACGCTCACAGAATGCACGGGCGGAATCGACCTCAGCCGCGGGGGCGATGTAGCTTTCAAGTTCCATCAGCGGTGGTTCAACGTCGGCTATGGCTAAACTGCCTACGGCCGTTGCACAGTATTGCGCTCGAATCCGATTTCGGCCCATGACAGCCATGCATCGTTCGCAGTTCATGATCTGTCAGAGCATGCGATTATCTCGGACAGTCTGTCGGACTGAGCGCGCTGGCGGCTACATCTACGGTACTTATCTCGCGGGGACGCTGCTCCGAGTCCTAGATCGCCGCAGGACAGCAACCTGTTATGAACACGCGTCCGCGGCCGCCAGTGACCTCGCAGTATGTCAATGGGGCCTTGCAATTGTCGGACAGCTGATGCTGATGGTCACACTGGCAGAGTGTGACTGTGAGATTCCGCCGCTGGGATGAAGACAGCTACGACGTCCGACGTTGCGCTGATCTCTGGTAATAACGCTCGAGAGCGCGCCACGGCTTGTGATACAGTACCAGGAACGTGGCCCTCATCCTGTCGCTGCGAGGCTCAGGCGGTATCTCGTTGCTTGTCGTCCAGCACACGCACGCCCGAATCGGACTATGCCGCTCATTCTGGAGGCACTTATATCGCACTGGCATTTTTCCGAAAGAACGCGTCATGGTGTTCCAGCCGATGAGGGGAACTGATGCTAGGGCCTGGGATCACCTATCCGTAAGTACTTTTGCCCATCGACGCCGCGGTGCCCGACAACTGGTCCTGGACGCTGTTCCCCGGGACGTCCCTGTTCTCTCAGTGTTGCCGCGCTGGGCGGATCTCGCTGCTTGTCGTCCAGCACACGTCCAAAGACGCACTGGTTATGCCGTGCAGCTCATTTTGGAGGCACTTATATCGCACTGGCATTTTTCCGAAAGTACGTGTCATAGTGTCTGATGAGGGGATCTGATGCCACTAGGGCCTGGGATCACCTGAATACTTTCGCGCGCAGTGAGTTTGTGGGGTTCATACTTCCCCATCGGAGGTACGCTGACGAAGCAGTCCAGGATCTTCCTCAGTCTCGCCTGATCCGCTCCGGAGCTCGTGAAGCTGTGCGAACGGAGTTCGCAAATCCTGCGCAAATCCCTCCGGCACCGAGCCAGATGGCTCGGAGCCGGCTTATGGCGCATAGGCTCCACTCGCCGGCCCCGAGCCGGGTGCGAAGAGCCCTGGCCAGGAGCCGGAGGGGTTTGAGAACCTGCATGGCGCGCAAAAAAGAAGAGACGGAGGCGCGCTGTATCAATTTGGGAATGGCTGCTGCGGTAACATGCAGCTAACACCTTGTCAGCGCCCTTCGAAAATCTGTCGCATATGCGGCATGCTCGCCTCTCATCGGCGTCGCGATACTGGACAGAAGGACCTGAGCTGTGAGAACCGAAGGAAAAAGGTCAGTCAGACTCATCGTATCGGCGTGCAGGGAATCTGAACCAGGAATAACCTTCCTCCCTTCCTTTTCTGACAGTGACATTCATGATCCGTTTCAAGATAACCGATCTTAGAATGCAGATTAAATTTGGACCGCAGCGCGGGGTTCGCATTCGTTCCTCAGTCCTGACCACTCACCGCGAGCCGCAATGGTCAACTGGCACGACCCCGTCATCGTCGCCCGCTGCGCTCGTACGCTCACCCTCTACTAGTATCTCACACCGAGCACTCCCGCTGACGGCAGCTCTCATGCAGGAATGTCCGTGTTCATCCAGGACTTGAGCGGAGGATGGTATATGTACGTCGTACCAACCACCTATCTCTGGCTGCACCGTCCAATATGCGCTTTATGCAGGTGGGAATTCGCCGTGTCCTTTGGCTTCGACTGGGACCATCTCACCGGCAAGCACCCATTCCGCTGGCCGCAGATCGTGAGTCCCGACTCCCGACTATACTAAACTGCGCCGTTATTTCTCTCTCGCTTATTCACACGATGAAAAGGCGTATTTCGGGACTAGGTACCTGCTCGGAGTCTCCGGCGTGCTGGCGTTCAGGACCAGCCTCGTCTTCGAGCCGATCGACTGCAGGGTGTGTTTTGAACGTCCTGCCATCGTCGGCTCATCTCAATCGTACCCCTTCAGGCTTGGTATCACACGTCGTATGTGGGTTCCCGATCTCATCCACACAGAAAACGCGATTCAATCTGACGCGGTGGTCTTGGAAAGGCGTTCGCACATACATCCGTCGTATTTGCCTCGCTGTTGCTGTTTCTCAGGGTGTACGCTAGGCTCTCCCAGTATTTGCGAGTCCCGTCTGAACTGACGACACGATCACCCAGAATCGCAGTGTCAGGCCGAAACTGGGTTGTGATCGGAGTTCTTGGTCAGTGGCCAGGCCATATCCCGCGCTAAAAAGAAGTCTCATTCCCAAGTTTATGACGGTGTATTTCAGGAATATGCTATCTTGGCCAGATTGCGGCTGTCATCAGCAGTAAGAAATAACACTCTCCTTGCACCCGGCGGTGGCGCTGATAAACGGCTGCAGCGACTGTGCGGGTGCGTAGAAGGCGTGTGCAGCGGCGGGCGCACCAATGTCCAACCGAATCTTTCAGATTAATGCGGTTTACATGCCGGAGCTGCTGATGTGCGGCGTGCGGAACTCAGTGGCGTCGCGGCTCAACTTCTTTGTGTCGTTCGGCTTCGATACGCTATGCCTGTTGATCATGTTCTTGTATCTCTTCAGCGCGCGTGGTGCTGGCCTATGGAGCCTTCTCCTGGCGCAGGTGCGCTCATTGCAGACTCAACTTTGGCACGGGCGCTGATGCTGCGAATATGGAAAGGGAGCGACGTACTTCATGGTCGTCATCGCGGCTTATGTAGTCCCTGCAGTATGTCGCGTCGTGCTTCCAACACATCCCGCTGATAGCTCGCAGGCTCTGTTGGTTGTGAACCTGAATGGTCAGCACAACCGCTCTCATCTCCCGTGTACATAGGACGCTGATAACTTTCGACGCCGGGCAACCAGACTTCATGAACGAGGTGAGTCTATCATCGCTAAGGCTAAACTTCATACGTGCAACTGATCTCTCGCAGATGCTCAAGGTCCCGTCGGGTGCGTACAACGGATTGCGAAACGAGGAAACCCGCGCCTGAAAGCCTGCAGTCGTCGTCTTGGTGGTCTGCACAACGCGCATGTACCGCGCCCTGATTCATTTCTACGACCGGCCGACACAGGAATTCACGCTGTGAGTTGACGTTGTCCTTTGACGTCTGACTCTGATGCATCGTGTCGCGTAGCACCTGGGCGACGACTGTGCCGCGCAATGCGCGCCCGCAGGCGGGGATAATGGTCACGCGCACGCATGAGGTCGATGTTGACATCGGCCGCGGCTCTCCCGCCGGCTTGGAAATTGAGCTTGTGGG
Source organism: Auricularia heimuer (assembly GCA_002287115.1). Lineage (NCBI taxonomy): Eukaryota > Fungi > Basidiomycota > Agaricomycetes > Auriculariales > Auriculariaceae > Auricularia > Auricularia heimuer. The sequence continues at coordinate 38,184 of NEKD01000056.1, read as the reverse complement.
CAAGAGGCGGCTTGAAGACGCGGTCTAGCTTGGAGATGCAGCGACGATGCGTTGTACGACTAAATTATATATCCAGGCCTCATGTACGGCAATGGATTTACACCTGCCACCGGAACGCAAAGTCATGCGTTAGCGTTGATTGGAACTTTTGACTCTGGCGATCGAGCATCTCGCACGGGAAGCATGAGCGAGCGGAGATGGTGCGGAGTTTGTCACATTTTTCGTCTCTTCGCACCGACACATCTCCCGTTCTGATCTTCCCGATGCATATCGCTGTCGCTAGCGCTTCTAGCACGGCCTTGCGGAAGATGCCCGGACAGCCAGAACCGCTGGATTCGGCGAAGCTCCAATGGTCTGCAATACGGCCGTCAAAATCACAGACATACTCCAGTCTGGCATGCGACCCTGAAATGAAGGAAATTTTCGCAATGAGCCTGGGTGAGTCCAATAGCAAGAACCATCGTGTCGGACCGCCCTCGCCGTGTTGCTCCAAAGTCACGAATCTGTCGAGAGCGACTGCTGCGGTGCGATCGAGATGGGCAGATGATTGGCTGATGATCGTGAATGAATTTCTGCTGCAGACTACATACCCAGTATTCTGGCTGATTTATATTGAAGCTGCGATATTGAAATACATCGTGAAGAGTACGTTCAGCTCACACCCTTATCGCGCCATTCTCACATACAAGGCACCCGGAACTGCCCGTGGAATGATACGGATTCGCGGGATCATGCAAATCTCGCTTAAGTAGACCAGGCGTGGCGGTGTAACGTGTTCAACTCCTGGTTGCGACCGCCATCTCGTCATGGTCAACTGGCACGACCCAGTCGTCGTAGCACGCTGTGCTCGTGGGTTTCAATCCTCCTTACGCCGCGGTACCGTTCACACATATGTAGGGATGGCCGTGTTCATCCAGAATCTGTCCGGGGGCTGGTATATGTGTGTGCTGTGACTGGCCGGATTCCCCCCGTGCGCCCTAAACACCTTGCAGATGGGAATTCCTTATATCTATCCGTTTCGACTGGGACCACTTCCACGGAAAATATCCATTCCGATGGCCGCAAATTGTGAGCTCATATATAGGTGACTTGAACGTGCGGCCTCATGCAATCTTCAGGCTTACTTTGGGACACGGTACTTACTTGGGCTGGCCGGTGTCCTGGCGTTCAGAACCAGCCTCGTATTCTCACCCATAAACTGCAAGGCGAGTTCCAGACGTCCGGCCATGTTCCAATCCGTCGCTCATTGTGCACTCTCAGGCATGGTATCACGTGACGCATGTGCGTACTTGCAACGTTCATGCGCGGACGCGACGATTCTGACAAAGCGAAAAGGCACTCGCACATGCATGCGCGGCTTTGAGCTCTCTGCTGCTGTTCCTGCGAGTGTATGATATCCATCATCCTATTCTCGGGGGTTCCATAGCAGCTGACAACACCGATACAGTATCGGGATATCGGGCCAGAACAAGGTTGTGATTGGATTTCTCGGTCGGACATCATTCCCTCGGGGGCCATTCTCTCACTGAGTTCGCAATCGCAGGAATTTTCTATCTTGTCCTGCTTGCGGCCCTTGTGAACGGTAAGAGGGACAATGTCATACCAGGGCTTGACGCTGACATAAAGATGCAGCAACTGTGCGAGTACGTGCGCTGCTACTATATCCCAGGATCGCGAGGCTCAACACGACGGCTCAGATCGAGGCTGTTTACATCCCCGAGCTGATGATGTGCGGCGTCTCGAACACGGCGATATCGCGACTTAACTACTTCCTGTCGTTCGGCTTCGACATCGCGTGCCTTGTCATCGTGTTCTTGTATCTCTTCAGCTTGCGTGGCGCTGGTCTTTGGGGCCTTCTTGTATCGCAGGTACGCCGCAATCCGTCCTGGTGCACCAGTCACTGACTTCTGAGAATACTTATGGCAGGGCGCGATCTACTTCGTGGTGGTTATCTTGGCTTATACAGCCCCTGCAGTAGGTCGCTTCTCTGTTCCCCTTGGTTAAGTCTGAGATATATTGCAGATTCTGTTAATTTTAAACCTGAATGGTGCGCGCTCCCTTTCATCATGTGCGACTTGAAAAATTATTTTACAACCATTTTCCCCAGATTTCATGAACGAGGTGAGTGTAACTTCCGTAAAAGCAAGCTCCCCGGCCGCACGCTGAAGTCCGCAATATCAGATGCTTCAGGTCCCGTCTGGTATGTTGCGTCAGGCAGGCGTGCTGCCGCGGTGCTCACTGGTTGCAGTGGTCGTCCTGGTGGTCTCCGCCACGCGAATGTACCGAAGTCTGATCGATTTCACCGGCCGATCGAACGACGAACTCTCCGAGTGAGTCGCAATCGAATGCTGGCGAATCGCATCGTCTCTGAGATATGGAATGTGCAGCGCCTGGATAAGTACCACTTCTGTACCGCGCGCCGCAAGGCCGCAGTCGGGTATCCTGGTCGTGCGGACACAGGAAGTCAAAACGGACACCGTCCGTGGAGCGCGCGCCAGGTCGCCCATCGAGCTGCAGCGCAAACGGATGGACGACGCGGTCTGAGGCGCAGAGGCCCGACGACGATATGTCATACAACTAAGCTGTGTACGCCTGTACATTCTGTACGTGCCAGTAATCCCACGGTTCCGTCATTGCGTCAGGAACCTAAATCCGCTCATCAATCATCTATCTCTATCCTTTCTCAACCTGCGACATTGATGGGCGCGGATTCATCGACGGATTCCGGCCTGGGAACAAGTTGAGCAACCTTCTTCACTGATATCCTCGTCAATGCAGCGCTACGAGTACAGATTCAAAACTACATGGCTAGCCATCAAGACGCCACTTGTCGCAGTCAAACATATTCCACAGGTTCTCTCGGATATCGCGGATTTCTGGGTCAATCTCGAACTGCCATTCGAAAAACAAGTTCGGAGGGATAGGGACCTCAGGAGGTGCCTTTCTCCGAGCCTCACTCCTCGTGTGCAGGGCGTGCGATCCGCAGAGAAGGCGCCTGCGGTCGGTCGCATCCAGATCGGGGTGAGTCAGCCAGACGTCGTCCTTGAGTTTGAGGATGTAGTAGTACGCATGCGCGAGAACAAACGTATTATCGAGCTCTCTAGCCACTCTCGCCAGACTGATGAGCAGGCCTGGATGAGACGGTACTTCGCACAACGGGCGGAGAGTATGGCAGACCAAGTCCAGACAACATCTCGTGAAGTCCGGGTCCCCATTTGTTCCCGCAATACGGACAAGTCTGCTGAAAATAGTACGGTCGAGGGAGATCTGCATCCGGAGGATCACCGAAACCTCCGCCATATCCAGGGCCAGCGTTAGCGCCGGACCGGCCACCTGCTCTGCATCGTACATATACGCGACGAGCGCAATGCCGAGCAAGCGCGAGAATTTTTCTGGAGATGCCTTTGAATCGAGGAATCGCTTCGCAGTGAAAGGACTACGGTGGCGGCCATGGCATGGTAAGAAATCCGTCCGTACCCGGGCTGAGCACTCACTCTGCGTGAATGTACCACAGAAAATCCCTGAACTCTCCAGCATCGTTATGTAGCACGATTGATCTGACCTCGCCGACGGGCTAATCAATGTCATTAGCCTGAGACGCGAGCAGGATGCGCCTTATGTACCTGAGGCAAGCAGAACATCTCTTTAAACACTGGCGAATGCTGGGCGAGCCGACTGCTACTGATCTATGCGAAGCTTGAGTGCATGAGCCTTGTCAAATCAGACACCGGTGACCGCCCTACCTTGAACACTTCTTCGCCCACATGAAGCTCGACTGGAAAGTCGTCGTAATTGTAATCCGACGTCGCCGTGATGACGGAGTCGATTTCAGCGGTTGGCGGCATGTAGTTCCTAGGCGTTGCGATGATGGAGGTTTTGGTACGGTGCCAAGAGACGCACCGAAGCCTCGAGGCACGGCTATGTGAGGTCACAGGCCCGGGAGCTTTGAGGTCGGGCGCGCTCAACGGTTGGTCGTCTGCACACTCCAGGTATCCAGTGAAACAGACCAAATGGATTGCGTCTATGGTTCGGCTTAAAACAACATGAATTGAAGCAGGCGCATTGCGAAAAGAGTAAGAATAGGTCTAGGACGACGGTAAAAGGGCCCATTTCTCATCGTCAAAGTGACTCGCGCGCGCGGCCAAGCTGCCAGTGGACCTCAGGTCGCCACGGCATATCGGTCGCCCGTTCGAGTGCGCTACTGGAAGGCGGCGCTGCAGAGGCAGTACCGACTGGCGGGGCGAAGGGACCAACCGTCGATCCGCGCGCAGCTGTCAGTGTACGGGTTTGCTTGGTGCAGATGACACTGACACCGACGCTGACGTCATTCCAGGCAGGGCGAAGGTCACAGGAGTTCCAGGCACAATCGATCAGATAATCACCTGTGATTAATTGTCAAGATTTGCGTGCTGCCGCAGTCCGGCGCGTGGGTCCTGCTGTCGCCGTGCCTTCGTACAGCACCGTGCCTTGTCTTTCAGCATGTCGTCTGCCCCACCGTTCCCTGACGCTCCCGGCCCGTGGCACCTTGAAGGCGAGGTTTACTGGATGCTGTTGAAGCCGTTACAGCAGGTGCCGCCGGGGGCTTACGCTCCACTTGAGCGACCCAAGGACAACGACCACCATGACAAGACCAAGACGTTCCTCGGAGGACTCGGCGTCGTGTGGATCGTGCGCTATACGCAGAGTCCAGTCGGTGCGTTTGTCGCATGCTCATCCCAAATTGCCTACTGCGTTGCTACTCATACTCACTGCCAGCGGCGGGCTCGTGGCCGATAAGTAGCTAGGGCAAGCTGTGTCAACTATCTGCTCATTCCGACCAAGAAGTCCATCTGGAATATCAAAATCCCTGCCACGATAGATGTGGTGCATATCTCAGTCTGAAAAGTTTCGGGCTTGTATGACTGCCGATGCGTGGTCACGGCGGTGCTATGCCGGGCAGCCTGACCTTCATACATCAGTTGCCATATTGTACGGCTGAAGATCTCCACGCGAAGCTCATGAGCATGGCACAGCCGTTGGCAGGATGTTGGGCAATCCTAGCATTCTATCGTCTATTTAGCCTTGCCTTGCCTGGCTATGTTTGCTATCCAAGGTGGCTCGCAAGATACTAGTTGGTTCAGGATACGGTTATTCATGTAAATACGGCTACGGATAGCTAGTATACAGCTGAATCGTTCCCCGCACGCGCACATCACGATCGTAATATACTTACATCCGAGGTATAAAACCTCGTTGCCTGGGCTGGAATCAATTCTCGTTTCTTCTTCGACCCAAAAAGAGTCTGTGCACCATGGACCCGGCCAGTAACCACGCCGCCGGCCCTCTGAACATCGCAGGCCTGGCGGCGTTGCTGATGTCAATACCTGCTGAGCAGCAACGCGCTATTCTCCAGCAGGCAACAGCATCTACGACGACGTGAGCACTCGGGCAAGAAGCTAATTAAAAGGAATTAGATGCTCACTCAATACCACCAGGGCCGGCGCTGCGCCAAGCGGCGGTATTGATCCAACCGCTGCGACGTCCGGAGCTGCAGGCGGCGTCACCGTGTCGCCTGAGCCAAGCATGCCGTGAGTGTCCAATACGGGAAGCCAGGACTACATATGTTATGGTTACTGACCCGCCTACTCAACAAACTCGAAGAGCAGGGCAAGGTGCTTCAAGACCAGAAGAAGAGCATTGAGGCGCTTCAAGTCCAGGTCAAGGAGTCCGAGAAGCGCGCTCGGCAGGACGAGGGCGATGGTGATGTCGAAGACAATGCTGGGCCTGCTAATAAACGTCGCCGAGGCTCATCCAAGAAGAAACGAGCTCCAGATTGGTGGACGAAGACAGCGCCGACAGCTGCCGAGGGAACCTTATTGCAGAATACACGCGTAAGCACAAGACAAGTGACCATGAACGCTGCTCACAATTCTGCAGGTCATCATGCGAACCGAGGTCGACGCCCTGATCTTCCTACGAAATGAGCACTACGAAGCTCCGCTGGGCAAGGATGGCGAGCCGCTGACGACGGAGCAGAGGGAGGCGGATGTGAAGTTATGGAAGGCCTGGCAGTTCTTGCCGCACCGAGGCGAAGTTCGCGAAGACCTCGCAGGCTGCAAATCCCATAAGATCGACCTCACAGCGAAAAGTCCAGACACACCGGACAACGCGGCTCTGCGCAGTCATGCGCTTGTCAATGTCAAAGAGAGCCTGAAGGTGCGTGAGCACAAGACAATGGGTTCACGTTCAGTGCATGACCATTACCATAGGCAAAGAAAATCACGCCGGAAGACCTGGCGGGGTGCCCGATAGTTTGCGACAAGTTTCTGTGCTGGGTATTTCGCGCGCATTTCCAGAACATGAAGACGCGGTACCAGCGCGAAAATAACCCTGCAAAGAAGGCTGAATACTCGGTCAAGAAACACAAGGAGCGCGTCCACTCAAGCCAGGATGTTGTACGTACCTGCACATGTCTCCAAAGCTTACTGGATTGCTGACATGTAGCGCGACAGAAACTGCAGCGTCGCTTCAAGGCAGTCCCATTCTTCATCGCGGCCCATGGGCGCGACCCCACGAATTTGTTGCACCACGACTATATGTCCGGCGATGAGTCTGCGGGAGAGAACGAGGCCCTGGCTGCCGAATACTTCGAGGCGGCTGGCATCTCTGAAGCTATGCGCAAAGATAGCAAAATTGTCGCGACACAGATATATGCCTGGCGTGCAGAGGTGAGCCTTCGTGTTTCTCGATGATTTAGTACTCACAAGGTACAGTGGGTTACGTTCGTATATCGCCTGCTGGACTCGCTGTCGTCCGAGAATGTCAAGAGTCGTCGCCGGCTCCTACGGACACCAAAGGCGGGACAACTCATTACGGCGCTACCAGCATTCAAGCCCCACCGATGCATGCTCGACCCACTCTGGATCTGCCTCGCCGATGGGAACCCTGCTGAGATACCGCGCGAGTGGACGACGAGCGAGGATCCTGAGGGCTGGGGCCCTTGGGACGAGGAGATGAAGAAGTTCGGCCTGTTTATTCCTGTCGAAGGCGGCGAGGACGCTGCGGGCAAGGAAGCAACTCCTGGCGCCACCACGTAGCAATTTGGTGTTTGGCAGCTCCACGTTGACGCGCGCAAGAACATATAGCGTTCGCATCGTACCGCACACGTCTAGACACGATGCTGTGCATGTATTCGGATGCGCGTTCAGGTTCCAATGAATAACACACCTTTCTTAACGCCACAGTCATCCAAATAGGCGGGCCATTCTCAGGGTCGAAATGAACACGGGCTAGATGGCAAATAATGTCGAGCAGGGAGACGATCTTGTATTCAGAGAATTGATTTGCATGCCAGTATTCCACCTCAACCTCTGGGCTAGTTTGCGTCAGTACGGCATGCTCAGGACATCGATGCACCTACTAGTCATCCCAGCGGCAATAATCCCGATTCATAAGACCCGGCGCATAGTCTTTGAATGTTCGGACATATGCCAGGACACGAGTGTAGCCTTGCCGACTGTGCGCAAAGATACTGAGCAGCTCGCCATGGCATGGCTGCCGGTTCACGTCCTGCGGGCTGCGACGAATTTTGACGAGTCCCGACGACGAAATTACACCACCTGTTGCATCCATTGGAACCACGCGCCGCCCGTCCCGCATCATATAGCCATATTGGTTCGCGTGTGGCTGGAGAGGAATGCTGCCTGTGCCGTGCGACCGTGAGTCGAAAGAGAAATGAGTCTTGAGCCCATCGGCATTGTAGAATCGGAGGAGCGCGGCCTGTTGCCGCTTGTCAAGGCGGAGAGCCTGTCCTGCAGGTGGAAGGGAAATTGGGGCGGTTGTCCGCGGTATAGCTGCAAGGGTTTAAGCCTCATTTAGTGGAGGATATAACGCATCGTACCTATCTGCTGAACGATGTCGCCGAAGTCGATGCTGTCATTATCCGGCTGCTCAGATGCCAAAGGCTGCAGTTCAGGCGTTTCTGCCATTCGCCCCTCAGAAAGAACAGTCGCAACGGTCCCACGAGCTGTTCCAGTATCAGCGGTGAGGGCCCTGAGAACGGATTTCTCTGTTCCATTTATTGCGCCGCGCTCAGCTAGGGACAGCTGCAACAGATCAGTTAAGAGCAGTAGCGGATAGAAAGCTTACAATCATCTGCAGGGATGCGGTGCGCTGGTACTCTCGTAGCATCGTCACCTCCATCTCCCCGCCGCGGTGACCATTCGTGTTGATTCCTTTTAAGGTCTTGTTGATACGCTCTCCGGGGAACTCCCAACAGCCGTATACGGGACCAGCGTCCGGGATCTGCGGTGGGACGTGCGTCGACCAATGTTGGTTGTATTTGATGTAGTCACCGGCGTACTCCCCGCCACGGAAAAAAACCGCCGTTCGGAGGTAGCGGCACACTTGAGGTGCACTTTTCTTTCCAGGATCTGCAAGGAAAAATAAGGTGTAATAGCAAAAGTTGTAGGATACGTCTTTGGGTATATAATCCCTCTCCAAGATCTTGAAACGAGTGCCATTTGACTCGGCTATGATGTCATCTCTGAGGGGGGCCGATATTGACACTATCTCGACAACCAGGCAGCATCGAGCTTGCCCCTGATATGAAACCCAGGTTGGTTTTGTACAGATGTTACATTCCAGAAGCAGCGAGGGTATATGTGCAATATTCGCCTCTCTAGGAGCTCAATCTTGTCCTCTGATTCATTGGCCGACTTGCTCTCCGGAATTACTGGATGGGGAATCCTGAAAGTAAGTTCACCACTGAATAGTATCAAGCCAAAGCATCATGTGTATAAACAGGCCCCCTGCCGAGAGTATCAAAATTGCGGCAGAAATCTAGAATTTCCGAACGGCGGTTTTTTTCCGTGGCGGGGAGTATACCTAGTGCTGACGGTCAGAATACGGTGACAATGGGTGATCTCTACGCACCTCGGAAAATTGACGCAAATGTTCCCTGAGAAGAGAGCTGCCACGTTCGACGTCGGCGTCTGTCAGGGAACGCGAGAGGATCAGCTGAAGTGCCGCTGACAAGCTCAGGAACATTGGCATTTCCTCTGCTGAGCGGCGAACCCCCGCAGGACGACGTGGAACAGGATGCTTGACCAACCAGGCTTCCAGAGGGTCTGAAGCGAGCGGGGCCGGCGCGGTAGTACTGGGTGCTGACTCTGCATCGGGAATGGGTTGCGCAGCTGCTGCAGCGTTTCTAGCAGTCGTGAGCTCACATACGAAGATGAAAGGAAGGCGTGTACTCACTGTTTCTCAATGAACTTCTTTTTTGCAGCTTCGTGAGCTTTAGCGGCTTTGGCATATCGCTCGAGCGCATGTGCATGTTCCGCATCCGCATCTTCTTGCGTCTCATACCAGACAGGGGGGAGCTATGCTTCTCGTGAGTAGAGTTTCATTCCTTCATGAAGCACGCACCATGATGGGTCCCGTGGTCAAGCCGACGTTCATCCATTCATCCGCACTCAACGAGCCCCCGGCGGGCTCGCCGACTAGCTTCGGTAGGCGGCCAAGCCACGTTGGCGCTTCAAACTGGTACACTGTCAGTAAATTGGTGCAACAAAACGAAAGCCGACCTCTTTGAGCATCTTGTGCACGAGATCCAGCTCTCGTGTGGTGCCAGCCTCAGTATTTGGACGTAGTGCTCGAGTGCCCTTGATCCACACATCATACCAGAGGTTCTTCATCACACCTATGAATCAATAATGAGTCAAGAACGGCGCCCGTGGCCATGACAGGACGGCGTACCGTTGAGCAGGCAGTGCATGGGCCCAACCACGGACATCCGAACCGGGTCAAAGTAAGAGAGCCTGGCCAACTCGAACCACTGTGAACCGTGCTGTGCGTAATGCGCATCTCGCTGCGGGCCCGCGGGCAGCTCGAACCATTCCAGAGCACGACGTTTATGTTCTGCCCCGTCGCGGGGCTGAAATTCTATGGTACTGTGTCAAAAAGCTCGGGCACACCAGCCACGGTCACAGCATACCGTTTAGGAGTCCGGCTGGAGAGCGAATTTCAGCTTGTGTGATCTTGCACTTGGTACACGGCGCCATGAGGTGCCCCTTGTCAGCAAATCCGCATAGCCGGCACATCGCAGGGTGATCGCAGATGACCAGAACGAGAGCAACACGAACCCGCCGGCCTAAACGAGGTAGTAAGCGGGCGCACATGCTACAACCAAAAAACAAACACACCTTCTGGATATCGTTTGGAGTACACTAGGATTCCATCCTCGTAGAGCTTGATGAGATCGTCGACCAGCAGTCGCATATACTTCTGCAGTTGCGGACACGTCGGTTCCTTGGGGCCCGGGATGAGAGTGGGAAGTAGCAGGTATTTGTAGCGATCAGTGAAGTCGAGGTTAGCGATAGCAAAAGAGAGCGCCGTCGTCAAGTGCGAATCGTGGAACGAGTGTTGCGATTCGTGGCGGTGTCCTGCGTCCACGCCTCTCCCGCGTCATCATTATCGACGCTCAGTCCGCATTCGCCGCCGCCCGCCGCTGCCCGCCGTGACGACCACCTCGGTCCCCTATGCTCCGGTGACGCACCTCGGGCCTTTCGGCCTCCATTCTACACTCGCCGACGCCCCGTCGACTTCCCCGCCACACCGGCCAATCCTCCATTCACTATGGGAGGTCGCGCGCGTGCTCGGACTATGGTACGCTCATATCGGCCGCGGTCCCACGCTCGGTTGCGGTCTCAGTTTTGCCGCATTGCGGGCTCCGCCCTCCGCGCTCTCGGTCTTGCCGTGCCGCGGCGCATGCACTCCCTGGTCTCGGTCTCTTCCAGATACCCGCCCGATACCCCGATAGGCATGGACTCTAGTTTAGTATATTCCTTCCCACCTTCGCCTCGTCGCTGCTCTCGGTATTCACCCCATTCCTCGCTTCTCCGAGGTTCCCTTGCGTCGCCGATGCTCCCTCGGTCCCTCTTTTATTTGTGTGTTTCCCTTCGGTCCTCACCCCGGTGTTCACCCCTTCTATCCCCCGTCTCGGTCCTGCCTGTATGGTGATGTGGCTGCGCTCCCCTTGCTTCCGGTCATGCTATAGTTACCGGCTATCGCCGATCGGTGTACTCTAGGTTGGATCTTGACCGTCATATGCCCATTTCATGCCTGGCCTCTCCTCCTCCTGAGTACCTCGTCTGGTCGGTCTTTTGGCGCACTCCGTGACATAAGATCCAACCTACCCCGACATTCCCGGTACTCAGTTCCTTCCTCTTCCTCTTATCCGCCTTCCTATCTTCTCCGATTCGCCCTACACCTCCGGTATATTGTTTCGGTCCACCTCCTCACCATTCAATGGCGGCCCGGAGGACCCTTACGCCTGTGCGGACTACCTACTAGCACCTCGGTCGCTCGGTGGCCCGTATATCGCAGCCGATCCCCTCTCTCTCTCAAGTCCGCCGACCCTAACCCGACACCGACCGCCTCGGTGCTCCGTGGGCCCACCCCTACCAATCACGGACCCGATGGCCATGACTTTCTACTCTCCCCTGCCTCGTTCGGCTTCACCGACTGTCTTTTCTCCACGTTCACGACGACCGGTCTCGGCCGGTTCCCCTCGGCAACCATCAACCCCCCCACCGGGATACTCGCCCCAGCGCACCCTCCAGGCCGGAATCCCTGGACCCAAACGTCGGCAGGACCCAAGGACCCCAGGTGCCCTTTGGAGGACTCCCCCGATGCTGGAACGGAGACTACCACTGCTGCAGTGCTGCTGTCGTAACTCCAACGAATCCGGGCATCGATCTCGCCGAGTTTCACTCCGTTCCGCGCGCACAAGGCGCGTTCGATGCGGCTCGTCAATGCGCTCTATTTCCTAGCTGGACGCGACGTCGGTGGAGCTCGTTCCGCTGAGCGCGACGCCAATCTTTGCCGGTCGACGCAATCTGACGGTCGGACGCCCATATCCCGCCGAATACCAGGCCGTCCGGTGCGCGCCAGGGCTCGTTGGAACCGCGCAGCCAGCGCGCACCTTTCATAAGCTTACGCCGTGTTGGCCCGCTCCGTCGTCGCCGAGATCGCGGGACATCTCCATGCGGATTGGGTGCAACATCGTTCGGACAATTCCACCACGGCGGCTTGTTAGTTGTGGACGCGCAGGACCTCGTTGGATGCGTATCACTTCCGCGCACACTTTTCGCACTGGTCGCGAGTCGCGGCCGCCTGTCCCTGACGAGATCGTCGTGCCGACATCGTCTAGCGGCCGTTCCCACGACATTCCGGCGATATCTCCTCACCCCCTTGCTCTTTCGCCGTCGTGCAGGCCTCGTTCCATGCGCGCGGATTGGCGCTACATACCGCGTGCTTATGGCCGAACGGACTGTGAACTCCCCGTCATCCTATGGCCGAAATCGGTAGCGGACCACGGACCCCCTCGGATTTGGACCACAGGACCTCCCGTACCAGCTCTTTCGGCGCGCGCAGGCCCTCGTTAGGGTTGCGTAAATGCCCTCTGTCAATCCCTTGCTGACGGCGAGTCCGGCACCGCCCTCCCCGCCGAGATCGTCGCAGTTGACGGAGGCCAGCCGAGCTCAACGCCAATCGGCCCGCCATGTGCCCAATACCCGTCCGTTCAACGCGCGCAGGCCCTCTTTCAAAGCGCATTACCCAGGCGCACCCTTCTGCCGCTGGGTGCGGGTCTACCGGCGTCGACGTCGCCGAGATCTCGGGCGGTCACTGCACCTCGGACCTCGGGATGGACCCTCCCACTGGACCCTGGTCGTCTCCCATGCTCGGACCCTCGTTGGATTCGATCCTGCTGCTCTAGGTCGTCGCCGACCGCTTCGGCCCCCGGCGGTTCGACTTCGGCTCCCACCAGCTCTCCGATCCGTTGCTCCGCGCCGAGCGCGCTGTCTCGGACCTTGCTGCAACCAGGGTACATTGGAGCCGTTCCCCCGCCGACCTCGGCCGTGGTTCAATGGTTACCACCCACGGATTTCGGACCGACTGCTGCTCGTTGGCCGAGGCTTCCCGCCCCTTGAAGGTCATGGACTCGCTTCCGGACCCCGGACCCCTCCCCTTGGACACCCCCCTGGGCTCATCCTCGAGTCCCACGGAGTGCGCACAGATCCCGCATTGCACATGAGACGTTGCTGTTGCCTTCATGCCACTCGGCCGCCGCCGACACGCCGTCCGATACGGTCCGACATGACCTGTACGTCTTCGCATCTCTTTATCTTTGTCGTGCCCTTCGCCGGCGTTGAGTCTACGGTCCACCGGGATGCGTACCACTCAACTGTGTTGGTTGTTGACCGGCACAGCGACCCCTCCGTCACCTTCGGTCCCCTTCGTCACAAAGGCGATATCTTCGGTGCACTCGGCCCTCGCGACCGCTTGTGCCCGAGCCGGAGAATGTAGGAGTCCTCCTTCGGGCGCGCAGCGTCCAGACCCATCTTTCCATTACGACACCGACCGCCCCCGCGCTTCGTTCGGCGGCTACGATTTTCTCTGCGCCCCCGAAGCCCTGTTGTGATCCCCAATGGCCGCGGCATATTGAGATGTCGCGCGGGAGCTTCCGCGAGCGTCGCTCTTTCCATTTGGTGTTTGACACGGCCACGTCCTCCTCGACCCGCGCTGTCTGTGTTGGATGTGTGGTCGCTCGGAAGGGTGGTGGTTAGTCTGTCGCGCCATAACAGCCCGGCTATCATCATCCCCGATGCCCCCACTGTCCCCCAATGCCCTCCTCGGTACCCGGAGTCGAGCCGACCGTCTGCTATGGATCCCCAGAACCTCGGTGCGCCTTTTATTTCAACCCTTCGGACCGGATTCGCCACTCGGAACCCTCTCTGCGGACCTCGCGTCTAGAAGGGGGGTTATGTTGCGATTCGTGGCGGTGTCCTGCGTCCACGCCTCTCCCGCGTCATCATTATCGACGCTCAGTCCGCATTCGCCGCCGCCCGCCGCTGCCCGCCGTGACGACCACCTCGGTCCCCTATGCTCCGGTGACGCACCTCGGGCCTTTCGGCCTCCATTCTACACTCGCCGACGCCCCCGTCGACTTCCCCGCCACACCGGCCAATCCTCCATTCACTATGGGAGGTCGCGCGCGTGCTCGGACTATGGTACGCTCATATTGGCCGCGGTCCCACGCTCGGTTGCGGTCTCAGTTTTGCCGCATTGCGGGCTCCGCCCTCCGCGCTCTCGGTCTTGCCGTGCCGCGGCGCATGCACTCCCTGGTCTCGGTCTCTTCCAGATACCCGCCCGATACCCCGATAGGCATGGACTCTAGTTTAGTATATTCCTTCCCACCTTCGCCTCGTCGCTGCTCTCGGTATTCACCCCATTCCTCGCTTCTCCGAGGTTCCCTTGCGTCGCCGATGCTCCCTCGGTCCCTCTTTTATTTGTGTGTTTCCCTTCGGTCCTCACCCCGGTGTTCACCCCTTCTATCCCCCGTCTCGGTCCTGCCTGTATGGTGATGTGGCTGCGCTCCCCTTGCTTCCGGTCATGCTATAGTTACCGGCTATCGCCGATCGGTGTACTCTAGGTTGGATCTTGACCGTCATATGCCCATTTCATGCCTGGCCTCTCCTCCTCCTGAGTACCTCGTCTGGTCGGTCTTTTGGCGCACTCCGTGACAACGAGTGGGAGAACGGGTCGAAGCCGTCGCCAGCGAGCGTGACACCGATCCGCAGCTCGCCGTCGTCTCGGGGAGAAAAGAACAAGCCACCCTGCCTGTCGCGCAGCTCGCGCATAATTTTGCCATCGAGCGTGTCGTGATAGACACCGGGCTGTCGAGTTATGCGAGACTGGGCTTCAATTTTATCTTGAATGGCGTCGTCGCTCAGAAGGCTGGATAGTAAATGTGATAGCGGGGTGTAGGCCCACTGACGCACAGGAACCTTCTTGGCGCCGCGTAGCTGGGCAAATTTGGATGAATGAGCAAATAGCGCCGTGTTGCACTCGGGGCAAAGCGCGTCGTCGCGGGCATCGGGCGAGGCCACATGGTGACAGTTAGGACATACGGGGTAGATGGTGAACGTGTCGTCCATGTGAAGCCGCCCAAGAACAGTCCGTGCCTGCTTAAACTTGTGCATATTCGGTCGATCTGCGCTCGGCGAAAGCAGGCCAAGAGCGCCGAAGACGGCGTGGACCGTGACCAACAGCAAGCTCAACGCTACGAGCGGCACCTTGTATCTTGCCCGTAGGACAGCGACCAGAGCGAAGAACGAGCGGATGTACCAAAGCTCGTGAGAACTCTGGTACGCAGCCTCGAGCGGTTGCTGCTTCGAGATCGGCGGAGGCGCAGGCGGCGCAGGGAACTGATAGCTGGGCTGACGAGGCAGCGACATGTCGCCAGGCTGCTGCGCGTGCGCAGGTCGGTGGGCATCCTGGGGTACCGGTGGGATGACAACCGGCAAAGCCGGAGGGAAGTCCACGTTAAGTACTGGGCGGTGCGCGTCTGGAGAGACAGCACCCTGAGCAGCGTCTATCATGACGGGCAACTGGTGCGGCTGTTGTAGCGGAGTGTCCCCAGTAATCTGTATTTGCTCGGCAGACGGAGTGCTGGGACGAGAATCTGGAAATGGACTGTCATCCTGACCGTCACGGTGTATCTCCGCCGTCGCATCGAAAGGTAACGGCAAACCGCCTAGCCATGGGGCTTCGGAGGGCGTGTTCGGGTTGAGCATGTTGGACTCCTCGTCCGGAACCTCCTCTACTGTCACGGGAGGATAGCGGAAAGAGAGCGTTGGAGGCGCAAGGTCAACATCCATGTCAAGCGGTCCATCCAGTGAGCCTTCACACCCATCCTGGTCGATGCTGTCTGCACCGTGTGGACTCTGGAGCGCGCCGGTAGCACCCTGTGCCGGGATTTGCAGACTCAAAGCACTCGAAGCCGCTCGAGACATGGCAGCGAGATGCATACGCGTCCGGTGCTCGTCATATTGGCGAGGGTTTAGTAACATCCCAGCCGGATCCCGGCTTAGACAGATGGTGCATCTGCAATTCTTGAGCTTTGAAGCAAGATTATCAGCCTGGGCAAGCGCGTTAGTTCAACGGAATACACCATATTCTTTGTTCGCGAACCTTTGCCCTGCTGGACTTTTTGCCAAGCCGTGACTGTTTCGAAATGCTCCTAGAGCTCATGGTAGCGCTTGCGCAGCGACGCGAGACCCAGTTTCAATGCGGAAATGTTGCAGCAGCGCGGACGGCTGGCGCAGTAGTACTGCAACACCGCGAGGAGCGGCCGTACGACTCGTTGAAGCGCGTTGTTGGGTACGGTCCGCAACAGGCGAGAGGCAGGCGAGTCCTCAGACAGAGCAAATGCAGCCGGGGTCTGTGTCCTGCGCGTTCGACGCGAGGACGGCGGCAGCGGCGGTTGTCGGTTGGGAAGCAAGAGCAAACGGCAGCGGACAAAGAAGATTTAGAGAACACAAAGTCCTTTCCATTCGCAAGCAAGCAGCCATGGTGAGCTAGCACAGCGTGCAGACCATGGGTGAGCGACTGCAGCGTCGACACGCAAGTGGACAATGCAGGCACGCGCCGATCACCTCGCCGCTCCTACCCGATTAGTTGCCGGTCCGCATCGCAGGTGCGCGTGCCACGCGATCTAGCCGACCCCGAACGGTCAGATGGGAGCATATCGTATCCATCCAAGGCTTGTGTCGCGGGTACGGCTTACTGCTTGTGCGATGGAATAGCGTGCTATCGAGCCCAGCTTTGGGTGGATCGCGCGCTAGCAGCGTATACTGCACATACGGATTGCTAGCGATTACACGATTACTAGCTTTGAGTAGCTATCGATAAGGCCATGCAGCATGAATACAAACAACGGCTTGGATCCCTAGGCTACATCGCGCTTTACCGCAACACTTGGCCACGAGGGCTCCGCTCGCAGTGACTATTGGGGAACAGGCCCATACGACGAGCTCATCTATTTGCCGGGCGACTTTACCACCCCATCCGGCGGGAGAGCGCCACGCATCACGCGCATTTACGTCTCCACGGCTGCGTCGGTGTATAATGGTGAGTGTACCCTATTCTGCTGAAACTCAGTCATTGACGCAACTCGCCCCGCTCGCAGGGCGTCGCAACTGGAATATACCCAAGCACCTCGCCAAGTTCAGTTTCACTCCTTACGACACCAACCGCACGCTTATAGAAGTATTTAATTCTGAGGGCGGCCCATCTGAGTCTTCGCCGGAGGCGCCATTCTTCGCAGCAATTGCAACGCCACAGCGTTTCATGCCGGCCATCCCATTCAACACCCGCTGGCTCGGCGGCGGGACGCTCCCGCACCCACCCATCCCGGCCGGACCAGACAACCGGCCCGAGGAGGTCGGGACGACCGAGTGGAAGGCGGTCGACTACCAGGTGACGGGGCGAATCAAGCTCGTCTGGTGGGAGCCGGCGCCGACGCGCGAAGGTAGCAGGATTCCACCCGGCGGGTACACCGACGGCGTCGGCTTCCCGCACCTCAATATTCGCAGCTTTGGCGTCTGGTTTGTTCCGGGCATGAGCCTGGAATTTGGCGAGCCCATGCCCGTTGCAGGTGCCTCAGCCTGAGATTCGTAAAGTCGCCCGGAGTCTTGCGCGTAAGTCCTGTATGAAGCATGGTGTGGAATAGGAAATCTCAGCTAGTCTATGTCCGATACGTGTGCGACGGCTAGCGAATGACAAAAGGCGATGCAGGCGATGGTCGCTCACATTGATGAAACCTGTGGTATGCAGCCCTCCAGCCGAGTCGTGCAAAAGTCTGGTCCTATAGCTTCCAGGATGCATCATCGAAGTGGTCCAGAGTGTATTTCGTTTCTTTTTTATCTCGGGGTCAATGGCAGGCCCCCACGATCTGACCATCCCGCGGCCAGTTGCTGGGTCGGTGTAATAGATCTTGTGGGACGCGCCGGCCATAGATTCCATTTGTTGTTGGGAAGACGAGGACAGAGAGGAACGGAGAACATCATGGGGGGCGGCAGGCTCGGCAGGGGGCTGAGGGGCGGCGCTGCCGTGATCTCGCGACCACAGCCAAGGGCATGCGAGCCACAGAGCAGTCGACGACGGTCAATGGGCAAGAGGCGCGGATCCCCCTTCCAGTTGTATCCCGGATCCTTGCGAAGGATGTAATAGTAGACGTGCGCGAGAACAAAGGTGTCGCCGCGAGCGACGTCGACAGCTGCGATGGGATCGCGAGAGAGAGGACCCTCTCGTTTAGGGTGCAGCGCGTCACAGACTACGTCTCGACAGCGAAGCACGAGCTTAGCGTGCTCGACTTCCTGCCATCGAGTGGCCACATTCAGAAGCCGACGCGCGAGGTTAACGTCCAGCGCGAACGGCCGACCGCCGTTGGTCAAAAGTAGATTAAGAGCCTCGTCGAGTGCCCACAGAGCAACCTCGATGGCGTCGTACTGGTGAGCAACGTTGGCGATGCCTAGAAAGCGCGAGCATTTTTCTGAAGATGAGACGCTGGCGAAAAATCTCTGTGCGCATAGCGGGCTGTCAATATGATCAGGAATGAGTGCGGGCACGACATTGAAAGGCGTACTCGGCATGGATGTACCACAGGTAGTCTTTGAACTCTTCACCGTCGACGCTTTCCAGTTTTACAGTCTGAGGAACGTCGGGCTCAGATCCCGCAGTCTGTTACCCGTCGTCGCGATGAGCTGTGGGCACCGATGCAAAGAAACATGCAACACGACGCACCTGTGGCAACGAAAATAAGCTTTGGAAGATCGCAGAACGCAGTGTCAGCCGACTTCTCGAGACCTGGAACTGGTCAGACGTTTAAAAAAGAGCTCAGGTTAGCAAACCCACGCGGAACAGTTGTCCACCGACGTCGAGCTCAATTGCGCTGTCAGCATAATTGTAATTAGAGGTCGCCGAGTTAAGGAACTCGTCCTGCTCGCAAGACTTGTGCGGCGCACGACTGCATCGGACATCGTGTCACCGTGGAGAGTAGACCGTGACGGTCGTGATTACAAGTTCAAGGATGCAAAGCGGAGTTTGTTATCCTTCTTCTGATCCGTCGTCCGCAGCACATCCAAGTGAACACATATTAAGGCTATCCAATCCTGGTCGCGTATCTCTGCAGCAATCTGCAGAAGGATGTGAACACATTCTTTTCTGGACTTCCGCTCGATTTCTATGCGGCTCAGTGCTTGGCCTCCGAATCGTGCGGTTTGAATGACTCAATTACGCAGCGATAATGCCCCATCCGCACAATAGCCAGGCTGATGCGCTCTATGTAGTACCATACTGGTAACAGCTATCCAAATTCTCAACTCGAATATCTCCCGTATTGTGCTGGAAACACGTAAGTTTAACTTCATCGTGACGTTGTATGTCCGTCGCGGGCTGAAGTATCATCTGTGTGCTGTAATACGAGGCTCATGAAGCCCTTTTTTATTGTAGACCCCTCGAATAAGTGCAGAAGGACATTAGAGTAAGGTTTTCCTCCGGGCCGCACCTTATAATGCGCAGTAGCCGCAATGTACGTCTCCATCTCTCCCTCATTGCCTCCACACCCGCTGACGTGCATCTTGGCTACAGTATTCTGCAGGAATATCCTGCAACGGGGGATTCGAGTTAGCCGCTCAGACTCAGCGGCTATGGCATCCAGCATCCTCGGTCAAATCAATGGCAACATCGGCAAGAGGCCATCCCATTTTCACGATGCATGCACTCTTCCGGCAACGAAGCGCATCAGGGTCTACCGCGGAAGCGATTCGAACAAGGAGAACATCGCGCCTGCAGTTCGTGACCTTACTCGCAATGCCTCGCGCCGTTCCGCGCAGCGCATCCGCCGCTCTGGTCAGCGGATATCCGCGCCGCCTCCCTGATCTCGCTGACGCGACAACCTCAGCTTAGCTTGATTAAAAGGCTTCGCGCTGAGATCCTCCGCACTCGCAACGTTGTGACCCTCGCTTTCCGTTCATTGACCACTGTCGTTATCCGACCACGCTGTCAGAGCCCAACCCTGTGTCATTCTTTGAATATATTGCACTCCTTTAGCCTGTGATTCAAGTAATTCCTTTTAGATGTGATTTCCTTACACCGTGCGACCGGCCTACTAGAGCTAAGAGAAGCCTGATGTGCCGGAGACAGTGCTTAGGTAAAACTCAAGCCGACGCTGCGATTATTCCGCTTCTCCGACAGCACAGCATCCTGTACGTCTTAACTCTGCCCATTTCGCACGCCATGGCATCCACCTCATCCCCAGCGGACGACGTATCCGAGTGCATCCATTTCGTCGAGAGCGCGACAAACAACTATCAAGCGGGAGAAGATCAGGTGGTAGAGCTCCGAGTTAACGGACGAACGTTCAGCGTGGGCGCTCCAGTCTTGACTCCCCAAATGGACAGATCTGACTGAGCTGAAAATCTCCAGGTATCGAAAAGTCGGCTTACCCAGCGTTCTCCCATCTTCAGCGAGATGTTCAAGCTTGGCGCGATGCCAGCTGGCAATATGACTGGGATCGGAAGATCGAACGGCAGCATCGTCTCCAAAGTCGAATACACGGATGGGACAGAAAAGGTGATAGTCGACCTGCACAACGACCCGGAAGAGTTCAGACACTTCCTATGGTACCTCCACGCCGAGTACGTGCTTAGAATTTCTAGCATCCGCATCCATTTGCGTCGCTTCTCACGCCCATTTCTCCCAGCCCACTCTCCGCGCACAAGTTGACTCAGGCAAGGCCGACAGCGCAAAAGTGCGACATTTTGCTCGGAATTGCGAGCGTTGCGCACATGTACGAGGCGTTGGACGTTGCAGAATGGGCGATGGGTCTCGCACTGCAAATGTTCATGGTCGAGCACAAGGATCGCCTATTCTCACTGGACTCGGAGCTCGCAGTGCGTCTCCTATGCATCGCCGGACGGTTTCAAGAGGCCGAGAACGCGAAATTTTTGAACGATGCGCGCGACATCGTGTGCGACGCTCTGAACCCTTGCTGTCCGAGCCCGCTGTCCGACGACCCGATTTCTGCGCTGCTGCTACTGAAGGACACCTACGTCCTCGGCCATGCGTATTTCTATGTTCTATTGAAGGGGAAGGACTACTGGCTCAACGACCCGCGGCTCACGGCATCCGACAGACAGCGTCTTGTCTGCGGTGGATTCTGCTTGAGCAGAAGGCCGAGCCTAACGCAGTCTTATGCCGACGTCGGCAGAGGGATTAGTTCCTCGTACTCGCGGCCCCTCCCCGTCCCTCCCACCATGTCCAATGTTTGGAACCCAGGACCTGCGGACGAACTGGCCTACGGTGCATACCCAGTACCACAGCTTGTACCGGCGGCGCCCATCTGGAAGCCCTCGGTTCATCGAGACATCGAAGACAAACGCAACGAGCTTTGGGCAATGTTCGATAACGAGCCCTGGCGGTTGACGGATTAATCCACTCCATTATAATCTCGGCTGCGGCTGAGCACTACTGCATTGACCACGGAGAGTGCAAAGGACTAGCCCGGTGTACTTACACGAGGTTTAGACAAGCAGTGTCTGTTCTATACTGGAGGACAAACGCGCAAGAAAGCTGGTCCGATCGCCAGGACAAGACAAAGCCGTATCGGGAACGACTGCGTGTGTCGGGGTTGCAAGGCATAGGCATAGGCATAGACGCGGCATCGTATGGCTTCATTTCCGCTCGAAGAGATGCAGTGGTTGATCTCGGCGACGTCCCAGCGCGGAACGATGTGGTCGCCTGTGACGACGGATTTGATCGCGCTCCAGTGGAAGGGAGGCACATCCTGCGGCCAATCTCGGTGTGGACCACCTCGGGCGTTTCTCGTGCGCACGAGCTGTACGAGGTCGTTGGTCGTTGCCGTTCGCCGGCTGGAGGGAGACATCGTGATGTCGATATATCAGTAAATTGCGTCCCGTCTGAGAGAGCCGTGGTACAGCGACAGAGTGCCAAAGTCGAGCGCAGCACGCCGCCAACGTTTACAACAGACAGCCGCACAGATAAAGGGAGCACGAGCATGTAGTCGGGAGCTGACGCGGGGACCGCCCGTCCATACCACAGGGGTTCCGAAGGCTGAAGGCTGAATACGCAAATATTTCGACCAAGAGCTCGTCTGGAAACCGCTCGGACAGGATGCAGTAGATCATCGCGCCGGTTCGCGCAATCTCCAGCGCAGCTTGGATCTGGGCGAGCGTGCGAGAGCAGCGAGGGCCGTTTCGTCAAGATCCCGGCCAGCTTCATGCGCCGGATATGGTTCTAGAGCGGCTGTTCATCACGACCTGAAGGCCGGCGAACGTCGACGTCGGAAAGCGACAAGCTGGATTTGAACTTGAAGCCCCGCTGATAATGTTGGCCCCAAGCGCTTGGCAGTCGGATGCTACTTATGATGAGTGCGCCTGCATTCGATTTTACGATGGTCAAGCGTTCAGGCGCTATTACAACACCAAATTTCTGCCAGGATGACGCGATCGGACTCTTTCGGATAGCGGAAAAAAAACTAAGCCCCTCCCAGCCAGTTATCCAGCGGTATTGCACATCGTAGGGGAGTGAAATTCGTGCACGGTGTCGAGGGTTCGTTGCTATACTCGTAATAAGTGTCGGGAGCTTCAAACGTTACGTCGGCGTCGTCTGAATCAGGACCCAGTCTCGCAAGCTGCGCCTCTTCTCCTGCTCCTCCTCCGAGTGTTCACTGCGCGATGGGCTAGAGAATGACAAAAGGCAATACGGATGATGGTCGCTCACATTCAAATGCAATGAAAGCTGTGGTATGTGGTCCTGCATTGGCCGGGTTGTGGTCCTACAGTCTCCTGTCGCGCTAGCATCGTCGTCAAGCTCGCTGCCAATGGTCTCTGCGCTGCAGGGCCCTGCACGATGGTCGTATGAGGTCACGCCCTCAACATGTATTCACCTCCGTACGTACGGTACACCTCTGACGCACGGAGCGCCTGGGATTCACTGGCAGGAGTCGTGTCTGAAGGGTGTGGCGTCTATAATACGTTGCTTGCTTGCGTGTTCAGGGACTCAGGCGCTGGGGCGGAGGGACTCGTCTGCACGCCGTGTAACCGCGAAACGAGGTATTATTTTACAGTATATAGCGTCGCGGTTATACTACCGAGAACGGCCATAAGGGCCATGGCGTTGTCCAACTTCAATTGCCAAGGAGCTCTGGGACGCATATGATATGGCACGTCGCACAGAGGCATCGTGTACGCTGGCTGATCATTGTGAGATCTGACCGCTCATGAGCCTAGCGACTTGTACGAGTTCCAGCTTTTTTGTCTGCATTAAGGTACACTGACATGCTATTAAGTACTAGTTCAGCTGTGATTGTCTTTCCGATCGATACATGCAGAGCATGCAGGACCTCGAAGACAGGCTTGATAGAGCTTTCACTTCCAGACATCTCGAGCGTCCGACTGAGGACGCTGGCGGTGCTCACATTCTCACGATCTCGACCATCGATGCCGCGCGCGCGGTCGGGCGTCGCCAAACAACTACCGATCGCAATGACTGAGCCGCGTGGCCGGCGACCAGTGTTTCAGCAGGCGCGTTGTTACAATACGTCCCCGGTGGGCAGTGGCAGGCGATATAGACCTGGAATGCAGGCAGCGACAAGGCAGCTGAAGGGTGTGCCGTGCATTGCGGGCACAATGGAGGCGAGGTCGGATGTGGTCGTGCATTTCCAATAGATATTTAGGGTACCGCCGTGCTGTACGCACGGAGTCCTGAACCCTCGTCGCCTTCTGTGCACGTCGCTCCCGTCTAATTATTCATATGGTCCTAGCGACCACATTCGTCGACGCTGAGCTCATTCGCATCCAGTCTTCATTCTATGGGGCGAGAACTCAACCAGGTGAATCGCTTGCAATTCCTATACACGCGACGTTTGCGGTGTGTAGCCGTGTCCTAATCTCTTTGCGGTGTCAGATACAGTTGGTGGCGTATCACGCGATCCTATTGTGTCATGTCTCACACACTCCTCCATAAAGTGCGAGCAGCCCTGTCGCTCGAGACTACTCCGTAGCTATGTCCTTGCCATCATCCATTGCAGACCTTCGTGAGGTGTTCATTTTCTCAACGGTTCCGACGACCGTTGAATGGGGAGAATCGATCCAAGGCACCAGAGATCTTCTGTGCCTCTTTGGCGGCACGCGTCCTGTCGTCATCGTCTTTGAGGGCACGGTATCGTCCATTCTGGCCGCGCCAGGTTCGACCCTCTATAGTTTCACTGTGGACATGGACAACCACGACGAAGCGCGTGCTGCACGCGACTTGTTGTGCAAGTTCTCGACCGCAACCTCTGGTGAGCTGCACGTTGTCTCACTTCCCATGTTACCGTTGACGATGTTGTAGGAACAGAATTCAACCCTGCCGGTCGCGTTAACGTCACACATGTGTCAGACCATCTGCCAGGCACCGTGAGTTGTCGCCAAAATACACCGTTCTCGACTCATACCTGCAAGCATCAGGAATGTAACTGCGCTGCGAAGATCAAAATGGGCATGAAGTGCACCATTTACTGTAAAGTTATCAGGTGTTCACCGTTGTTGTCGTTAACAGCCGTGACGGGTGGGCGACGTTTTACACGCCAGACGCCGTCATGGGCTTTCTTGTCCGCAATATTTGTAGTCTAATTCCACTATGCTAGTGCTGTTTGTCCTCTTACGGCAAGGTTGTATCGTTCCCAATGTTGCTCTGCGCATCTAGGTGGCTACAAAATATTGCTTTACTTCGCATGAGGCGTGGACTCGCACGTGGCATGGCAGACGTGATAAGATACTATAGCAGATGAAAGTGCGCGTGATTGCGAGGGTATGAATTGCCCCGAGCTGAAGACCGAGTTTGTTCCCGTCGTGCAGGAGCTCGTTGCACGATCTGTGCATGGGTTGCGAGTTTGCACGTATATGTGAAAGTCACAGTCTAACCTTAGCGCCCCCTTGACGGCTATAAATCGTTACATTACTCATATTAGAAAATGAAATGGTGACCAATATGTACATTCGCAGCGAGATGTAAAAACCCAAGTGGTAAAAATTCACAAGCTGCGAAATGGGATAGGTCATTAAAAGGAAGCTTCGTAGTCGTCACCCGTCGACTCTTCTTGAGTTGTGTTGCGAGCGGTGTCGTCCAAAAGAGCGACGAAATTGATGCTGTAGTTCGCCATCCACTCCGAATAAACCGGTTTGTTACCGTCCTTATGCTTATGGTAGCGTTGGACGGATGCCTCCACAAGTACAAGATCGCCGAATTTCAGATCCTCGGGAGGGAAGAACACCATCTTGTTGCGAGGAAGATGGAGTCCATCTCTGGCGTCGTACATTTCGGAGAACGTCTCGGCCTGTGAATGGTTAGACAGGAGGCAAAAAGACATCATGCTCTTACAATGGTCCTCGTGTCTCCGGGACGGCGAACGGTCATCCACTTCGAAAAACGAACGTCTTCATACTGAATAGGCTCTGAAAGGGACGCGGCTATGAGAAAAAAGTTGTAGATGAACGCCGCCGCAACGTACTATCGCGATCCTTGGTATAGCGACGGATGATATTGTTGGCGGCGTTGGTGTCCGCGTCGGAGAGCATCTTGATATTCACCGTGACTTGCGCCCGAGGATCGCCGTTGTTTTCGAAGAACCAGGTGGACACAATTTGCCCGAGGAACCAAAGCTTAATGGGAACTTTGGATCCTTTGGCCGCCAGCGCATAGAGTTTGCTCTTGCCCGGGGACGATGTAGAAATCCAATCAAGCACGTTGGGAGCGCGCGCGACATAGAACGTGTCGGAGGCAGCGTTTGCGACAGCGCGAATAGCGTCGATACGCCTGATGGCATTGGTTAGTTTGAAAACGAAGTGTGGAAGCCATTTTCATACTTGTTAACATCATCGTCGTAGCCCCAGTCGGTAGTCTGGACCAGTTTCTTTTTCTGATACTGCAACGTTAGCTTGTAGATGAACCGGATCCCTTGTCTTACCTTCTGAGAAGTCGACCCGCTGACAGTCGGTTTCTTTGGAGTCTCAGTCGTTTCTGGCTCCTTGGACCTCACTGCCACGGCGAGGGAGTGGGCAGAATGGCCGGAGGCGACGGAGGCGTTGTCGTCGTCACCTTCGTTCGCATTGCTGTCTTCCTTTGCGCCTTCCACCTTGACCTCAGAACTGTTAGGGATAGACCTTTCTTCTCCAGGTTCGGCAATGGCGTCAGAGGCAGCTGCAAAGTCAACCTCCCTCGTCTCGTCATCCTCGATTCCTTGAGGGTCGTTGTTGGTCTTGTCGTCAGAGTTGGCACCGACCGGATCGTCCTGGGCCCTAAATATGGACTGTGAGCGCAAGGAAAGGCGTCGGATATAAGAACTAGTCACGCTAGAGCGGCGCGCTTCGGTGGACGGTTATCGGAAGATGGGGCATGAGGACGTTTCTTGTTGGACTTGGTAGACATCTTCGATGGCGGGCGAGTTCTCCAGGGTGCGACAGGCTCCAGGTCTTATAGAACTAGGAACAATAGGCCAACCAAGGTCTCAGAGCACTTTATCTGAGACGATGAGCAGAGTACCAGCTAGGGCCAGTCTTGTTTGCGGGCGGTGAAACACCGTGGAGCTTTGCCTCAGGTTTCACATCCATTTACTGCCCCGGTCAAGGGTAATATGATGCTTTTTCCACGAGACATATAGGAAGATTCGAAACTTACGACTTCACAGCGACCCTGTTTTACACATGCACATTGCTTTCCAGTCTTCACGGAGCTTCGATCTTGTAAGCATGACCACTGATCTTAGAAGCAAGAATGTCGGACAGTCGGCAGGAAACGACGTTCGCGTTAATCGATGTTTTCAGAAATACATACAATCTCGTAGGTAGACCTAATCGTAGCTGTAGAATACAATCAGAAGGGAAGAATACAGGGCATCGTTGACTACTCACTTCGCATTGTACCTGGGGCAGGTCATGTTGGCGCAGTGGGATCCTACACGGAAATCGCGGGCGGGGTGGATGAGGGTGTTCCGGATGCGACTTGTCTTCGGCGGCATAGAGCGATCCTCGTCGTCGCTAGCGTATTCGGCAAAGCTTATAAAGCCGACAGACTTCGACTCCAGAGTGCGGTACACCAAAGGACAGACGGCTCCGCAGGGCGTCAAATAATACTGGTTGTCGGCGTGTAGGGTGAATCCGCGATCACAGTATTTCAAGAGAATGCTGGCTAACGCGCGATTCGGAGCCCGCGGAGACGTTGCCACCGCATGGTATTCCAATGTGAACGCGGGGTAGACACAGCACACCGAGTCCCAAGTGATGAAGTTCTGCAAAAGCGTGTTTGGAAAGCGGAGGACGACGTCCAAAGCGTAGTTGGTGGTGCTTTCCAGGATGGTGATGACGCGACCGTCACTTGGCCGTATGAAGGATAGCGCACTGTAAACGGTATTCACCAGTTTGCCAAGTGCAGCATTTAAGGCGAGACGTTCAATGTCTTCGGTCTGGCGATAACCCCATAATAGAAGTTGAGTATAGACAGGCTGCATTTTGCCGTAATCAGACACTACGAAACATGTTCTAGTAATAAAAAACTCACAGCAGTCTGACCGTTACGCAGAGCGATGGTCAAAGAGGTGAACGCTGACGACGGGACGATGACATGTAGAGCGAACGAGCCCGTTAACACGCCTTCGTTTTGTTTGATCAGGTCGAGTACGGTGATGTTGCCCGTCGAGAATGGTGCCACGCCTTTCCGAACGCGCTTGCGACGCTCGTCGTGGACTGCCCCAGCGAACATTCGGCATATAGGGGCCAAGCGACTCAGCCCATCCAAATTGCAGTAATACGTAGCCGCGGCCGACACATCATGATTGAGGGGGTAGGGTCGCTGTAAATTTGCCATGTAAGTGTAGCGAATGTGCAATGCGTCAAGAACGCGCACCAAGTTTTTGCCAGCATCGAAAGCGAGTAAATGTGATGTGGACGAAGAGGGACAAAAGCGCAGCCGTCGGCCCGATTGTGACATGGTCTCGGCTTTATATGTGCGAGGACAAGAGCAGAGGTAGAAGAGCTCGGACCGTGTCTCACAGTGGGGCGGGTGCAAGGCACGGCTCTTACCGAGCAATGTCTTAAAGCCGTTACTGGCCCGACGTCAACGCGTCAACGCCCCGGCTCCTCTGGTCTGTGCGATGGCATCCTACGGGCCGCTTGCACGCACATCCTACATTGACATTACCAGTGATATTACGGCTCAGCATCATGTATGTTGCGTGGTCCGGTCTTATGTCGCGGCGTTCTCATGTTACTCACTTTTGAAACCGCTCAGCGACAGCATTACCCTTTGGTTGTCCGCGGCCTCTGGATTGGCGCAGATGCCGGAGAGGTGCACACTGCCATTGTACCGGTCGATTACGGCTGTCTTCCACCCTTCAAGATCGAAGATCTTCTAGTTCATCTTTGGACGAGGGGAGCCACCGCGCCTCGTGTCAATCGGCGGGAGACGTACTTCCAGTCAACATATGTTTCGCGCAGCCCATTCACTGGACTTCCAATGCCTTGCCCTCTCACCATCTTTACGAACATTCAACGTCGTCCGAAACGCAATCGCACTCTGACTGCAGAAACGGAGTCGGAATGCAAGTGGTACGGCGATGTCCTCGTGGTACAGCAGGAGTCTCAGACTTCGTCTACCCCGGTATCCATGGAGCGCATGGACAGGCAGTTAGTGCTTAATATCGTCGTCCAGTGAGCTTTACTTTGTATATGGCTGACTTTACTCATACAAGCGTCAGTCTTATTCGCATTGGGGCGATTACACAGAGCGAGTGAGGTGTATTTGAGCACGAGTTTCTGTAATTTCTATGTAAATATTACTTCAATCGCACGTGGAAGTCCCACGTGTCGTGTATCCGCCTGCTTAGCGCGTGCGAGCAGTGCAAATGGTGTATTGGACGTCGAGCCGCTTAAATTATACACAGGGAGCGTGCAATGGCGGCAGGATACGAAAATATCGTGTCTCAGTACTTGACGGTCAGACGATGGAGATTGTAGCGAGGTAGGGTAGGACTTGGCTGAGCACACGACGGTCGGAGGGATGAAGATTGAGCTCCGTTGAGACATCGCATCCCAGGACAAGTAGCGCGCAGGCTGTGTGTACATGTTTAATATTGTGCAGGCAATACTGGAAACAGCAATGGGTTATATGACTCGCATTCGTAGAGATTCGATAATTACAAATCACATAGCTGCAAGGTGTGTCAGAGCAGGCATTCTCTCATATTGTACGATGAACGCACCATCTCACACTCAGAACACAGAACGTTAGTGCATGGTACCTGTGAGCGATATTCTTGCAGAGGTGGAAAGACGGGTGAAGCCAAACCGACCCAGCTCTCGGAGAGAGGAACCATCCATGATGTGTTGACACGGGATGGAGAGCGGATCAATTGAGGGCATGACAACCCGCAGGCGTGTTTCCAGTACGTGTTACTGAAGTCGAAGGTAATCGCCCGCGCTTCGTACTTGCTTCGGAGTCGATCAGCCAATGTTGACGGCGCGAAAGACTTGCGGTCCCGTGTCCATTGGGGAAACATAACGATGAGGTGTTTTGCCGAAAGACCGTTGCAAACAATGGAGCTGTGGAACTGAGCGAGAGCATCGATGGCGTTGTCGGCCCTGTGTTCGATAACGTCAATCGATTTTGCTTTGCTTGGGTTGAACAGTTTGAATACACGCGCGACTCTGAAACCGGCGGAGTAGAACGTATGAGAGTCTCGAAGTTGGTATCCATTTTGCTGCAGGTAACATAGCATGATCTGTGTTCAAGAGTAAGCCCGATATCTGCAGGACAGTCGTTCCGGCACCTTTGTGGCTCGAGCCTCCGGTGTATACTTGAGCAAGATATCGAGATCGCCCGGAATCCAGTCCGTCGGTTGAAACAAGAACCAGACCAAAAACGATCCCGTGATTACAGCATTGCAGAGGAGTAGAACACCCTGCAAGTAACGGAAACTACGGACGTATGTCCGCAGATCAGTCTGCAGGTTCGCCATGAGTCGAGCGGCGGCGATCTTAACAACGTTGATGTCGGTAGCCAAATACAAGTACTCCACAAGTGCCATGTTGTGCTCAAAGTCTGGCAGCATGGAGAGTTCCTCATCGGTGACAGCGACGCTTCTGGGAGACGGTAAGAAACTTGCTTATATCCTAATCCGACTGGCAACTTACTCGTCTATGAGGACCTCTGTGGGGTATGAGGGAGGTCGAGTTGCATTGAGCACATTGCGCGATGTCCAGCCGGGGTCGACGAAGTTCATGTACCAAGAGCGAAGACCGTGCTTCTCGTGCACGTAGCATTTCACACGAAACTGCGCGGAGGTATCAGCCTCGACGGGAGAGTATTTACCTCGGAACTCACTTCGTAGGACGGTAAGGCATCAAAATCTACAGGGGCCAACTCAGCCTCATGAGAATTGGAAGCCATGCCTGTGTAAGTCCGGGAGTGAACGAACGCGGCACAGACGTGAGCATGCGGGACAGCTTAAGTATCGCTGGAGAACAAAAAGGCTGGTCGTAGCGCGTTATGATTTTCGATTGAGACAGGACCACGCGTGGTCTCAGTGTCATATAATTCAAGGTGGAGTCTACGCTCGTGCCTGTATTTGTATCATGCTTGTGAGACACGTTACGGAACGAGTCGTGCGTACCTGATTCGCGAATAGTCTGCTCTCTGCCTCTACCTCGCCCGTTCCCGGGCCAGCTAGCCAGTAGCAACACAATGCCTGGCCCCAGTGCTTGGATTGAGGGTCAAGACCTAGAACAATTGCAATCGCGTGATCCAAGCACAGTTTAGAAAATATAAGCCAGTGTATTTGCATTCAAGCTGTGTATCAAGCGTTGCGGTGCGGGCAGCTCGCGTTATGGCAGTGAGACCCGAGGCGATAATTGCACGTGTCGTCCATTTCCCACATCCAGTCACGGACGACTTGGGGAGGAAGACCGTCGCGCTGCTCGTAGAACTGGTGGTCGGAATGACGGCTAATGCAAATGCGCGAGTCCTTGATATCGTGGTACTTCAAGGGACAGGCGATGCCGCAGGGGCCTAGGGCAAAGCTATTCGTCGTGTAGTGAACCATCCCGCGGTCATGGATCTTGACCAGCTGTGCAGATAGAGCGCGGTTTGGTGTGCGAGGCGAGGCGGCGACCGAGATGCCTTTGAACGTGTACCACGGGTAGAATGAACCGTAGAAATGCGCGCTGATAAAGTTTTGCATCAAAGACGAAGGATGCGATAGGACAGCATCCAGGGCGAAGGACGTCGCGCTTTCGATAACTTCGATCCGACGACTGTCAGCCGGACGCTCCAGCGTGAGAATGCTGTGGACGAGACTTGTAGCAGGATCGAATAATTTGCGATGGAGAGCGGCACGTTCCATGTCACGGACGCTGAGCGGGCGGTAGCCAAGGAGGTGTAGAAATTCGACGACGGACTATACCGTGAATGTCAGAAGCTGTGGAACACTCTATGCATGCTTACCGCGCAGTCTTCGCCTCTCGCGGCCGCAAGATTCATGTAGCTACAGTGGAACGTAGCGCCAAGGCAAAGCTTGAGAGCCAGTGAGCCGGTGATAACAAATCCGTGATATTGCATGTTGTGGAAGAACTTGGTGAGGTTGTCGCCGCCGATCCAGGGTATGACCGCGCGAGCCAATCGTAGATGTTTCTCACGGTGCACGACATTACAGAACGCCGTGCACACGAGGGAGAGCATGGCCAGCTGTTGTAGATCGCATGTCTCTATCAGGAGAGCCAGCACGTCGTTCGGGAACGTCGTTTGAACAATACGCCTGAGACATCAATGTAGCGAGGAGGACAGAGTACAACAAACAAACTCACTGATGTAGCTTCATTAACAGGAGATTCTACGGCCACGTCAGTATGTAGAAAGCCAAGAATAAATGTGCGTCACCAACGCGTACGACTGAAAACTTCGACTGGGAGGAGGTGGGTGTCGGGTACGGTGCGGTGGAAAGTGCACATCTTATGTAGGGCGTAATCAGGCCCCAATGTCGGCTGTAAACGCACATGACTTGGAACGCAATTGTTGTCCACACTGTCTCAGAGTGCGAGAGGAGCCGCTCTTGTGTCGGAAGTCCGCGATCGATCTATTGTTCGGTCAATGCAGTGAAATGACGTGACAGTGTCTCGGTTGTCTAACGTCGCACCATGACCTCTTACCACGTATTTGATGCACTCAGGAGCGGGAACGCCTTCATCACGGTGTACACCCAGCTCGCGAATCGGCACGCGGTCAGTCTGGTAGACTGCGACGCACACGGAAGAGCTTAACGCACTCCGCAGACCCAACCGTACCCAGCTCTTATCCAAGGCCTCTGGCTGGGATGTGACTGCGCAGAACCCATGTGTATCACTGTTCCAGTGGACTATGGTTCCCAGGAGCCGTACACGGTAGACGATTTATGCACGCACCTTTGGTTCGAGGGGGGCGCACCAGCGAACGTCAACACTCGCTTGCGTCTTTTCCAGAGCAAGACAGTAGCGGTCGATCCTATCTCGAACAATGCTTTAGACCGTCCCATCACGATTTTCACGTACCGCGTGCCGCCTTGCGACGTCAACGACCTGCTAGAAGATGTCGCGGCCAGCCTTTGGTTTGGTGACATGCTCATCGTGCAACACGAATCTCAAGGATCTAATCGCGTGGTATCGTTTAACAATCAGGACATCAACAGCGTCGTGGCGATTGTCGGCGAGTAAGTATGACTGTGAATGAGTTGCGGATTAGTTAGCTGATTAATGTATAGGCTAATTACGACGGGGGAACTCACGCAGTGTGATCCATCGAGCGTGTAGAGCTTTCTATGTTTTCGCTGTAGTCAAGTTGGTTATTTGAATGAAAGTGATTGTGAAAGTAATACGTACAGCTCCGAGGTCACGTGTAACGGGACTTGGGGCGGGATAGACATGCACAGAAAACGAACACAGGCGGGTCACCAATGTGTTCGTTGACAGTGACGTACTTACTGCGCCACTTAGAACTAGCGCGCACCGGCGCTCGCGCTCGCCTGCCAGAAGAGGAACCATACGGTTAACGGACAGCAACAGATTGTGCAAGTGAAATGTCATAAACAACCGGATTATCACTAGGTGAGCACGTAGGTTTTTCGGTACGAAGCTCGTGGTGGCGTGAGGCACATTCTGGATGACTGCATTCTGCTATCACGTTGACGCGACGATGTCAGAAATTCCATAGTTACGGCGAGCGAAAGCCCATAACCAGTATTACGAGATGTCGACAGGTACACGCTGTCGTTTCCGCTGAAGACAAGCAGGGGCTCCGAGTCGGTCACGAGCAGGTCGGACTTGGAATAGGCGGACGTATTTCTCCGTCAGCAAGACATGTGATTCCTCGGGAAGATGCGCACGCCGACACAGAATATAAATGATGATACGACGCGTTTTATAATTTTTGGTCGGCACAGAATTGAAGACTAGTACATTTTAATTAATTTTCAGGCAGACACTTAGATCATGATGGGAAGGGTGATGGCATATTTCGCGGGCCGAGTCTTAGAAATAGGAGCTGATCAGTATCGAATATCCACAACCTGTTAAGCAACGGGACTGGAGGACAAGCAGTTAAGGACGGTACCTTGGATTAAGCATCGTCCTGGTCAACGTCGTCGTAGTCAAACATGTCATTTACGGTGCCGCGCGCAAACTCGTGCACGGCAGGAGTTTCCAGTGCCTGAGACTCGGTCAGAATGCATGTACTTTGCAGGAGAACTGAAAAGTTACCTTTCGAGGTGAGATGGCTTCGGCAGATGCGATTTGAATGACACGCTCGAAGTTGAAATGCACGCGAATCTTTCCCGCCTTCTTAACGACCTCAATGGATGCCATTACGTCGACGAAATCGCCAGACCTGAACACGACGTGGTTGCAACGGCGCACAGCAGCAGAGTGGAGCGTCCCGAGGACGAGGGGCTCGCTCGGCATCCACTGCCCCGCGAGGATCGCGAGCTGATCGGCGTACAGCATGTAGTCGACAGGTAGGTCTTTCTCGAAGTTTGCCTTGGCGGCAGCAGCTTCGGAAAAGGGCACCTTAGTGAATACGCGGCGTTGGAAAGCAACCGTGGTGTTAACGTCCTCCGAGAGGACCCGCACTTGAGTTTTGGAATCCGCAAGTCGAGTGACAACGTTGATGATATTGTTCAGCTGAGTAACTGTCGCGCACCACGGGTCGGTAATGCCGTTGCCATGAAGAACCAATTCTTGAATTGCAGTGTGAGGTGTAGTCGGAGTGCTACATGATGTCAGAAGGGATGAAACTCCTACAATCTGCTCACCCGTCCCAATTTCCCAGCGGCGCTAACTTCGCGCTTTGCACAAAGCCTTGAATCCTCAGCGCAACTTCGAAACGCGATTCGGTATGATCTGTAACGGCATGCACGACATGGAAAGGTCGGGAGTTGTCCTTGACGGGTACTTTGCGTAGAAGAATGAGCCATTGAGAAAGGTCGTGTTGCGTAGAAGGGACTATCTGCCACTCCTCGCAGTCATCGTACTTCTGCGGGTCCTTGGGAAGGGCGGGGAACTGCCAGAGGTCGCGGACGAGAGCGGGAGGCGAACCAGCTGTGGCTATTCAGCACTTATGAACTTTGCAAGATAGCATGGAGGACGTACCGGTGAGGAATGACATGTCTTCTGAGGCACGATTGCGAGCGCATGAGCCTGCTTTATAGGCGGGGTGCGCGCGAAACAACAATGGCAGGAAGCCGCGACAATTGCGACGTCAGTGCTGTCTCAGTCTCATGTGCAAATGATAAAGGTAGGACTTTAGGTGAAGGTCCTAACAGCATAAGAGGCTGTCTCACATTTCGAGCTCCACGGAACGCGTAACAGGAAGTGGGTTGCACATGGAGACTCAGCGACAGGTGCGACGGCGCAAAGGATCTAATACAGCATATTGGACGCTACTGAGACGCCGCGCTGCTGTTCTGCTCAACAGCGAAAAAATGTACATGAAGGGAGCCACGCAGTTGACTTTCAGTCACGTGATACAAGGCCATGAGCTTCGGGATCTCAGTGTTAGCCACGGTGGGTGCAGACATGACTTACTCACCCGGCTATCCCTGCGCGGCAGTAGCATAACTTCCCCGCATTCCGTGACACAGCTGGCAGTGTGTGGCTCGTTGGTGTATGAGAGTGATGACTTGGAATCGTTTTGAGCAATGGAAGTATCCATGGGCGCTCCGCAAAGGAAGGTGCGCGAGGTGCACAGTATTTATCAGCGTGCAGGAATCTGTCTCAGTCTCATGCTGCAGACAATAGGTACTACGAGGCTTTTCGAGTGCGGCAGTGTGATTTAACTGAGACATAACTTGTATAGGACCAGAGTACATGGTGAAACAGCGGGCAACAGCGCCACGTGCAGCAAACCCCTACGCACGTTTTCCAATAACGCCACGCCTTAGCAACCTGACCTGTATGTCAGTACGCGCACGAACGAGCAAATACATAGAGTGTACTGGACAACCAGGGCATCCGCAAGGTCG
This sequence comes from Auricularia heimuer, assembly GCA_002287115.1. Taxonomy (NCBI): domain Eukaryota; kingdom Fungi; phylum Basidiomycota; class Agaricomycetes; order Auriculariales; family Auriculariaceae; genus Auricularia; species Auricularia heimuer. The sequence continues at coordinate 2,762 of NEKD01000056.1, read as the reverse complement.
ATGTCAGAGTCCTTGATGTCCAACACCTTCGTTTCGTCTGGGGTATGCCTAACGACCAGAACCTCGCCGTAAATGGTGTATTCGCCCTCCGTGAGGAAACGGACAGTGCGATTCATCCCCAAACTCTGGTCGTGTGCACTGCTTTCCGCGACGAAAACGGAGAACTTCGACGCCCAAGTGTAGTCCTTGTCCTGCAGTTGAATCTGCGCGTAGTCGGCAACCAGACATCCATGGCGAGTTCAGATACGGCTCTCGTGTTCGTGTCCGGTCGAATGGGAACCATGACAGTGATTGGAGCCCAAAAGTCGGTGGTATACATGACGGCGCGGAAGAAGGCCGAAAATTTCTGAGATCGTGTATTAGAAGCAGCGACTTGTAGCAGACTTCGACATACCGGGTCGCGATGCTCGAGATCAAGTGATAGCTGGTAAGCTTCAATAGGACCCATATTGTGTGGGGGGAGGGAGGACAAGCAGCACGCGGGGGCGAACGCGGACGGGTGCCATTTAAGAAAGTACAACTTTAAGATGGTCTTAGCCTGATTAAGACGCTTCTTCGTGCACGTGATCGAGTTTAACACGTGAGAGAAAGATAGCAACGGCGTGTCACGCGCGGTCGCCTACGAGTTCGATTAAAGCCTCTAGGTACTGCATAACGGATTGTAACCAAGCCTCGAGAATAGGTCGATGCCGTACGAGTAACTCCGCCGGGTAGGACGTCCGGTGAAGATCCAAGGACCAGGTCGTGTAGGTATAGAAAACTCGCGCGACAACGCTACCAATGGCTGGAAGTAATCGCCTCAGTCCTTTCAAGTTTCGCATCACCTTGACTGTCCATCTGTCGGTCGGTAGTTTATGATGCGCCCTTCCGCATTCCATTTGAGAAGTGGAGCAATGGGATGCAAAATGGGGTTGTGCAGGGACATATAACACTGTTCGATGCATATTACGTCCCAGCGCTAGTAACATGACTCGACGCTCACCGTTAGCAGGTCCTCCGGTACTTTTGAAAACGGTCTGACCATTATGCTCTGTGCAGCCAAACATGCTACATGAGGCTCAGAGCATCGGCAGGGTACTGAAACATCGTCAGCTGGCATTGAGCACATCGTGCAGGCAACCATACCTTCGTCGGACGGGGGCATAGCGATTGGAAAGGATGGAGCGTTGTCAGCGAACATTCACGCAATAAGTCATGGAAAACGTGTCTCACTCGGGTCCATGCGTCAGGCCCAAGCGGAATGCTCCATGGCGTTCACAGTAGTGAGACCTATGGGGACAATGAGGGCGGCTTATGAACGAGAGACAACCGTTGTTCGCATGCAGCGCTCAACAGCGCCAAGGCCGTCATACAAGATTTCGATCGGAGGTCCTATAAGAGGCGGCAGAGTTCTACTCCGACTGTTTGAGCTGTAGTCGCAACCAGCATGTCGCAGAATCCTCAGACCGATCCTCAGGCTTCGTTGACGCCCGCGCCCATCTTCACGTCCATCAAATGGAACGATCGTGCGGCACGCGAGAAAAACAGGAACTTGGAGCGGGAAATCAAGGTCCGTCGTCCGCGTTGTCTGCAGCGATCCAGCCTCCACTAACGACGCGTAGAGGTGCACCGTGTGGGCATGTTCACGGTCCAAGGATACTTCTGCGGTGTCGATTGCAAGGTCGCCCTGCCCGTCAGCGTGCCGGCGATGTCCAGCGCGTGGCCGGCACCGCTTACGACGCTCTGTCCTCAAGTTTGGATGTGCAGCGACGTTGGAAACGATTGGAAGGCTCCAGTCGCGAACGTCAATTGGAAGCAGACTATTATCCGAGAGATCAGGGGCACGAATTTAACGCGCCATTATGTCTTCTTCACGGAGAAGACAGCAGTCGGCGAAACGAACGCGTTCATCTATAAGGCACGAACGGCCAAATCTGCTTTGGAAACGTGCTCATCCTCCGGGTCGTGGGCACGAACGACGTTATCGAAGATATGGAGGAAGAAGATCTGGGACTTGCATTGCAAGCGTTCCACGCGTAAGTGCCGCAGTTCCCGTGCGCATCAGATTTAACGCAATTCGTAGTGGATGGCTCGCGGGCAAGTTCAAGCAGGGCCCAGTGATTCTCGCGCCCAACAAGACAGAATAAGCCAAGCGCGAAGGTGGTGCCCCATATAGTCTATAGTACGATGAGTTATAGTTGAAGAATTTTGAACGAATTTCGTCGCTCGAGTATCCCGAGAATAAATAGCAAGTCGTTGGACGAAATAGACGCGCTGTATATCGAACACCAACAACGGGGAAAGTCGTAGGGATGGAGCAGAGTCGCCAACTGTGTGGCGAAGTTTTTTCAGAAGTTGCAGTTCTATACAGTGTTAAAAACGCTAAAATCAATCGCCTAGGGCATGCGGTGGTATTGGTCACGCACCTGTGCGCCCGTCGACCTTCGCTTGACGTAGGGCGTGCTCTCGCACTTGTGACCGCGACGCTCACGAGCAAATGCAAGAGCGCTACATTCGCAGCGGATAACTGATATAACCGGCTTTGCCTGCCATTAACGGGGCTGTGCTGCGTGCAGGCTGAAATAAAAGATCTGAGCAGACTTGACGCTCACCGCGACACCCATGTTCGCCAACGCTGCCGAGGCTGCCGCGGCGCTCGGCTCCGCCCTGATAGAGGCCATACTCGCCGGCGAATGGCTGTACCACGTGAAGAAGTTGGCGAAGCGCCGCGTGTGGTACCAGGCTCCAGAAGCGGGCTGGTTGATGGATACAGGTAGGATCGC